>CAUHTR010001800.1:0-70189 GCA_959609185.1 Schmidtea polychroa | reverse complement strand
AAAAAAGCACTGCATTTATGCAATAATAATAATTATTATATGAAAAAGAATATAAGCTTTTTGAGTAAATTTGTATGTTTTGTATAAAAATCATACAGAATTCCCGTCAAAATCATTATAGTATGATCATAATAATAATAATAATAATAATAATAATAATAAATATTAATCATTAAAACAAACAGAACTAATTTTTTCAATTTTCCAAAATATACAACATAAAACTTCCCATCTTATTGTAAAACATTTTTGTCATTTAAAAATTGTATTCGATTCTCAAGAAATTTGATATAATTTTGACATTTTTGGCATCCACATTCGCACGTGTATATCTCATTAGAATTGTTGTTATTATTGTTATTATAATTAATTGAATGTAAATTGACAGAAACTTGGTCCATGTAGATTATGTCATCCTGCAACTCATTACGCAACCAAGTATGAATTTCACTTGAACCGGCTTTATCATATTCAATTTCAAATGAATTATCATTTTTCATAGATAGTTTATCTACAATTGTTGTGTTATTTGCTGATATGGTATTTGTTTCTAATATTCTTTCCGTAATCATTATAGTTTGCCATCCAAACTTTTAATATCGGCCACATTTCTGAAGGGTTCCAAATAGAGCTCTAGGTGTACAACATACCGTTGGTCAACTGTTATTTCCAAGCCCAGTCTCCCACTGTCTGCCCTTCCCCAACCAAATATCTCATTATTTGTCGTACTAACTATTGTAAAATAATCTCCACAGGATATTTTTTCAATCTTTTTACCAGCAAATACTTTCGAACTTTTATCTTTATGGATTCTTGTATGACCTAATCCAATTTGACCATAGCTATTGTCACCAAAAATGTATAATTTATTATATATGTCCAAAACTGCAGTATGACTATTTCCACTACTCACAGTTGAAACTTTCACATTTCGAAGTATAGCTACAATTTTAAATTTGGTTTCAAATGGAACATCATAGCAAAGATTTTGTTGGGAAGATCCAGACAAACCTTGAGCATGTATGTTGATACCAAGTTTGTTGTACTGATTATTTCCACAGCCAAGTAACCTATCACTACACTTATGAACAATGAAAGTAGAATCATAGCCGCAATAAACCAGTTTCAATTTGCACTTGTGTAACGGTATATCTACCAGAGTGGGTTTGTAAATATTCTCCTCATTTCCTAATCCGAGTCTGCCATATTCTCCGCAACCCCAAGTGAATAATAAATCTTCGCATCCACCGATAGCAGCAGCATGATGATGACCACAGCTGATTTGATTTATAATAACAAGTGATCTGAATATGGAAATATTGTAAGATAATTTTATTATGGCTATTTCTAAGTTAAAAAAACACTAAAAATAAAACTAAAAACTAAAAATAAATTTAGTAAAATCTTTTTTTGTAACCTTGAATGTGTTTTCTTTTTTTTGATATTTCTATTATTTTCATTCTGAAAAAATAAAAAAATAATTATATACAGTACAGATTGTCGGATTTGCCTTTACCAATAAGCCAAAAATTTGTGCTTCATAGAATTAATTTTTGATCTTTTGTCAGAGTGAAAATAAATGAAATATAGAAATAAAAATAGATTTCCATGATACAAATTCACATAAGTTAATTAGTGACGGGAAGAAAAGTGATATCTTTATAGAGGAAATTTATAGAGAAATTTGTCATGTTGGGATTGAAAAATCGAAAGATTATATTAAAAATATATTTTATTTTTATTTTTGTAAATAAAATAAAATCAACCATAAAAACATGCGTTTAGAAACTCTCTATATTTCATTCTCTTAATTTCAACATATTTTGGATATAATTACGTTATCTCTTTAATACGATATCAATATCAACATATCAATAGTTTTTAAATAAACCCACTTCCCGTGATCGGATCAATTCTCAATAACAAATCTACTTGCCAAATTTCAGCTTAATCCGGTCTAGGAAAGTAAGTTAATTTTGTTTCACAAAAGACTAGATCAAAACAATATATAAAGCACACTTACAAATATTAATATGAAAGTTATTTATTAAAAAAAATCAAGGGTGAAATAAAAAGATAACTATGATTAATTATTTGATTAATTAATTAAATTATATTCTCACACTGGTCAAGTAAATAATTATCTTACCCATCATTGGGATCTGTTACTAGAATTCTTTCAAATTGGTTAATCATTTCTATTTCATTTGAATTGATCCCTAATTCGCCGTAATAATTTGAGCCGCACCCAAACATTTCCCCGTTTGTTGACAAGCAAATTGTAGTTTCTTCCCCACAAGAGACTTCTTTTATGCTGACACCTTTCATACTTTTTACAAGTTTTGGAATTTTGTACACATTAGCCCCATGTCCCAATTGACCTGATAAATGATAGAGTTGAAATACACTTTTGAGACACTGAGGTCACACATACGACATACATCGAAAAGAAATTTGTTTAATAGTGCTATTTACTTTAATGTTGAAAAAGTAAGTTGTACAATGAAAATAACCAAAATTTACGAATACCAAAGATAATAAAGATAAGGAATGTCAACATAATGGATGAGAGTAAATGCCTGAAGGTTTGGTGACACTTCTAGTCTAGTAAATTCATAAACTTTTTATTAAATATTTAAAATGAACTACTTAAGCAAGTTTTAATATGTAGGATAAGCATGTATGGCAATTTTTTAAATGTAAATGAATTTTATTAAATGTAAATAAATTTATTGGATTTGAGAATCAAAATAGAAGAAAATACTCCAACATACGGGTTCTACAGAAAACCAGCTCGCAAAGAAATATTTATGCACCAAAGATCAGCGCTTCCATACTTACAGAAAGTACATGTCATAAGAAACGAGAAACGAAGAATAGCCAATCGATGCACGGAAGAAAACGAAAAATTTAAAGAGCAATCAAATTTCAATAAAATCCTACACCGAAACGGACACCGAGGTGAGGACATTGAAAGAATGAATTCTACCCCAAGAAGATCTAGGGAATTAACACAAAAGAATCAGAAATATTTCTATCTGAATATCCCATTCATCAGTGACATACTCGACTTCAAGATCCTGAAAGAACTTAAACGTACCGGTCTTCCAATTCGGATAGCACATAAATCTTGGACATTGAGAAGGGCTCTGGCAGGCAACATAAATAGAGAAAACAATTGCACAATGAAAAACTGCCAGACACCGAAAGATATGTGCTTTAGAAAAAACATCGTCTATTGCATCACGTGCAATGTATGCAATGAAATCTACATTGGAAGTACCCTCAGGACATTGCACCAAAGAGTTAAAGAACATCTAGATCCTGGTGGAACATCCTCGTTGGGCAGACATCTCCGGCAGTGTCAGCCAACAGAGGAAAGAAAAAATATTTCAATAGAAATCATAGCTAATGGAAACATCCAAAAGAAAAATGTCAGAATCAAAGAAGCAATTCTCATAATAAACAGACAGCCAAAGATCAACACTAAAGAAGAAATCAATGAAATCATGAATTTGATCTGTTGTCATTGACTTTGAGAATAACTGACAATATATAAAGAAATTAAAAAAAATAGAATAAATTAAAAAGTAATAATTAGAATAATATAGAAAAAAATTTTAAAAAATAGGGTTTGAAAATCAAATTGACACATTTATTGAAATATTTAAATAGCATATATAAGTAGTTATTGGAGGCTTTATTTAAAATATTTTCAAATATTTTATTAGGCTTCTAGAAGCTAATTATAGAAGCTGTAAAAAATTTAAAAATTTTAGTTTGTGTCATTTTGAAATTTTAAATGTAAAAATTATAAAAAAAATTTTTTAAAAGTTTTTAGTAAAACAATTCATTATATTTACAACCAATGAGAATTAAGAGAAAGGAAATAAAAGAAAGATTGAAGGGTATTTTGAAGAAGAACATTGCTAAATTCCAGGAGATTGACAAGGACTATCGTATAGTCGAAAATTTTTTCATTAAATACATTATTTGCAGCAAAAGGCTTATATTATCATTTTATTGTTGTAAATGAATTGTTTTAATTTTTTCAAATTAAATTCAAAAATAAAACTCTAAATACCTGACAACTTTTTATCTCCTTGTATGTTTGACCAAGTATATAGATCCTTTTCTGCCGTCAAAACAACAAAATGAGAAACTCCTGCAGCTACTTGGAGGGCACAATCTTTATCTTGGAATTGCTCAATTTTCACGGCATTTATTTTCCCTCCCCCCCAAACAAAAACTTCAGAATTCACTGAAACTATTGACCTTTCCTTTCGATCACCCGAACATGGTCTAGAGGTACAATTAGCCTGGTTTATTCTATGAATTTGATCAATCATGTTTTGATAATTTCCTTTCCAAACCGGGTGCTAATTAATAAAACTTCCAGTGTGAGTAATTATTTTATGAAATTATTATTTACTTTTAAAATATCTTCAGCTGAAGGTCGTTTTCCTGGTTCATGTAAAAGCAGTCTTTGAAGTAAATCCAAAAGATCCAAATTGTTACAGTTAGGCATTGTTTGAAATTCACCATTAACTATTTTCATAGCCAATGATAAATGATTGGAATATTCAAACAACTTTTTTCTTCTAATAAGTTCATAGAGAACACAACCACTGGCCCAGATGTCACTTTTAGAGCTATATGGTAATCCTTGAATTACTTCTGGACTCATATAAACCGGAGTTCCGACCTGAGTGTTCGCTAATTCATTACCATTTAATACCTAGCAGCATAAAAATAAAAAAAAATATTATTATTATTATATTTAATATTAAACAATTAATTAATAATATAATGATAATAATATGATAATATGAGAGTTTTATGATCATAAACAAACGGTAAACAATCAACAACAATGAAATAACCAGTCTGATTAGTTGTTATTGGCCTTAAAAATATTTTTAAAAATAATATAAATAACTAGATCAAATTTTAAGGATGAAAACTTTTAAGAACCATTAGATATAAAAAACAAAATATAAATATGTTTAAAATATAATAAGAACTTTTTTTCAATTTTCACCTCTGATTTCTCTTCTATTGACATTGTATTTATTAAAAAATTGACCTCGATATCTTTACTTATTCATTGTCAATTTATTAAAAATTTCTAAATTGCATATATAGAGTTATTAAAAAATTAAGAAATCTTTTTTGTTGCCCTATTTCGAATCTTAGAGTTAATTTAATTTTAAATTCTTGGAAAATTTCTTTTATTTTTATTTATTTTATTTTGAAATAAGAAGTGAGAAAATGGAAATAAAAGAGAAGATCAAAAAGCATTTGAAAATTGAAGTAGCTAAATTCCAAGAAATGAATAAGGATTATTTTTATAGTCGAAATTTTTTTTCATTTTATAGAATATATACTTCGCAGCAAAAGGCTTATATTATCATTTAGTTGTTTAACATTTAACACGTTGACGGACACTTGGGTCCCTAACTGTAAACGCCAAGTTCACAATTTAACATGGCAGCAATAGCTGTCAAAAATGAAAAGGTCATTTTCAGAGAAAGTTGCTACATCTGTCTAGATGTACGTTTATTAACATAGTAATAGAAACATTGGGTCACATCTGCAACAGTTTATTTTAGGTTAGGTTTATTTACAATTTGTTATTACCACCTGTTGCAACAGCATGCAAAGTTTAAAACATGAAGTGTCAATTTTTTAACTTTACTCGTTCCAAGTGTCCCTCAATGTGTTAATTAATGCCACTATCAAGAAATCATCACTTTAAACTAATAAAAGTATTCGAGCTCGAGTCTATAATAAATCGAAGGCATTGACCATTAGTGAGCACAATAAGGCTGTAAGAGTAAAATAAGTATCTCTGATTTTAAAATTTTATTAAAAAATTTCGAAAATTATTGGGAACGTGTAATTTGTGAGGCGTTAAAGTCATTGAATCCGAAAATTAATGTGCTTGTGTTTTAAATGTTTTTTAATAATTTTCTGTATATTGTATGAATGGATTGTTGTTGTTAAATTAAATAATTAATAAATTACTAAATTAAATTCAATATGTTAAAATTTAAAAAATAATATATTATTTGAAGTATTATTTTTAAAAAAATGAAATGTTTTTATTAAAAATTTTTATATATAATACAATATAAGTTGTATAAGTTAGACTCTTTGCAATAAATGCTCGAAATTCAGCAATCTGCATTTTATTATTGTTCTCCTGTCTAGAGAATTGTACAGTGTATAAGCATTTACAATGGCAGTATTTAGCAAGACTTCAAAGGCAACTTTTTGATACCACCGCACTGTTTTCCTCAGAGGATAGAAGTAACTTGCTAACTGGTCAGAAAGATCGATGCCTTGTTTACATTTGTTGTAGCTTTGAATGACATTTGGTTTCATTATATATTTACCTTTGCGATTTTTTTGTTTGCTGTTTTCAAAGATCCATCCTCTTTTGTTGATAAGAAGGTTACCACTCTTTTATCCTTCCACACACCTATTACAATGCCATCTTTTTCTATTGATTTGCATTGTCCTTTTTTCAAATTTTTAGTGCCCAGTTTTGGTGCTCCTTTATAGCTTTTTCTTAGTGTTCCTTGTAAATGTGTTTGTTTTTCAAGACATTTGTTAGCAAGTTCAATTGAAGTATAATAGTTATCAATAGTTAGTGTTCTTCCTCGGCCTATGTATCCTTCTGTCAATTTAGTACAAATGGTTGTTGATATGCGTGAATGACCATCCTGCAGGTCAATTCGTCCATTATAAATATTTAAATCATATGTGTAACCACTAGGATCTGTTAGCTTGAATATCTTTATGCCATACTTATGCGCCTTCCCTGGAATGTATTGGCGAAATATTAGCCTTCCTATGAAGGCAATCATGGACTCATCAATTACAAGATGTTCACCTGGAATTTTGGAATTTTTAAAATTTCTTACCGTTTTCTCTAAGAGTCTTTCAACTTTGTAATGTCTTGAATTTCGAGTAGGTTCTTCATTGTTTTCAAAATGAATGTAGCGTAGTAAAAGTTGGAACCTATTTCGAGACATGACACTTGGGAAAAAATCATTCTTGAAAATCGCATTATTGCTCCAATAATCAGAAATTTTTGGTTTTTTATCAATACCCATTGCTAATACCAAATCATTTAAAAAACAAGATGGCGTATACAAATTTGCATCAAATTATCGAAATCTCCACTCTGAACACACTTTGTTTTAGAGAAAATGAGAAGGGAACATCTTAAGAGTTGTTTTTAAAATTATAAAAATTATCAATAGAAAAATATTTCAATAGAGAAAAGTCTTTTTTAAGATAAAAAATTATATTAAAATTTAAAATTTTCACAATATCAATAATTATTCAACTAATAATCATACAGTAATAATTATGTAAAATATTATGTTTACATCCATCCAAACTTATAATAAGATTATTATTATTAATAATACATCATAATTAATTACTTTTGAAATCCCAAAATCTCCAATTTTCAATAAAGAGGAGGTCGTCAAGAAAATGTTGAGCGTTTTGATATCTCTGTGGATGATGTGCAATTTATGTATATAATCTAATGCATAGATCAATTGGAAGAAATACCACAATACGCAAGACTCGGATAAATCTTCATTTAATTGTCGTAAATAATTAGATAATGAGCCATCATTTGCGTATTCCATTTCTATAAAAACGGTGTCGATGTATACAAAATGGTTGTAATATGACACAATGTTTGGATGATCTAGAATTGATAGAATATCGATTTCATTTTGTATTTCATTGATTTTATTTTTGTCAATGTCGATTTCTTTCCATACTACTAAGGAATTGTCAAGCGCATTCCTAGGGAAATTAAAATAAGGAATAATAATATAACTAAAGTTAAGTAAAAAGAGATTTTAAATACTTGTTCAAATAATTTTATACAGAGGTTCCCAAAGTGTGAGTCGCATGACAATATTAAAAATATTCTGCGCCAAGAAAAGCACATCACATAAAAATTACCGTTTTTCTAAGTTAATTATTTTGTATTGATTTTTAAATAGTTTTTATTCAAATTTCAGTTTTTATCGATTAATGTTTAAAATTAAGAAAAGGTGTTTAATAGATGATAAAATATCTAAATCCATGGTGGATGCATAAACTTTGGAAGTATAATATATTAATAAATTTGGCTTTTAAATATATTTTGTAGAATATAAATGTCCGAAACATATTTAATACGCTTGAAAAATATATACTTTAAGGACATTAATAGGTCGTTTAGCTATTTGTTAATTGTTAATGAGAATAATATTTAAGTGTTTCATTAATATAATAATTAGTGTCTTATTTAATAATACAGTAATCCCTCCTATAACGCGTTTTCATATTGTGCGATTTCATGTCCCTCGTACAACACATGTTTCCCCATATAACATGAGGCATTCCCACGTTATATTTCTGTACTGTGAAATTTATAATGATTTGTACTGTATACAGTAAAATCTTTTTTTACACGGTCTTATTTTACACGATTTTGAAATAACACGGAGAAGAAATTTTAAATTTTTTTACACGTTATTTTTGATTTAACACGAATTCCAAAAAAAAATTTAATTATTTACATGATTTTACATGAAATCGTTTAAAAAAAGACGATGTAAAAAAGATTTTACTGTACTGTTTTCATAATATTTAACTGTATTTTAGTTTATAGCAATACTTTTCTATTAATTTAATAATTACTTAGTCAATTTCTGTTGTTTTGTTAATATTTTTTAAAAAATAGTTTATTAAATATTTCGTAAATGTTTTCAAATTTTGTAACTATATTTTTAATTGAAAAATGACGATTTTTTGGTAGCAGAAAATATTTAAATTGAATCTATATAACAAGATAAGCATTTGCAGGGAAACCTTATCTTGTCATTTGTTTAGCAAGAAATTTATAATTCTTTATTAAACGAATAAAAGAAAAGAATGAAAAAATAAAGCAATATTTTTATCCCTCTCCTGCTATTTGCTATACATAAAATTTCTAATTTTTAAAGTGGATCTTACGAATATTTGAGAAACACTGTTCTAATTCAGGTACAGACATACCTTGTTTAGCGCTCAGTTTGCTTCAAGTAACATTTAGCGCTAACAGAAACAGCGTTAAATGAGACACTATTTACACTAAATATAGTTATATTCCATGAATATATTTTGCAGCCTTAAAGTAAAAAATGATAAAAACGATGGTAACATTCATTTTCAACTCAAACCTAAAGCATTTTTTGGATTGTTAAGCAACAAGTGTATGTAGTTCACCCATTTTTTCTGAGTTATCTTTTATGATATGCAATTGATATTTTTATTTAACCCTCAAATACCCAAGGTCATAGATTTGGATGAAAAATATTTATTTTGTCATTTTACGAATAGATACCGAATTTCATATTTGCTTATTATGATTTTTTTAATTTTATCCATTTAAGCCAAAAACCAGTTGTATCTTTTAAGATACTGGGCATAATGAAAATTATGATGGTGATCATCAAAGCATTTTTTGTCAAATTTAAGACACAAATTGAAATTACATTTAGTGCAAAACATTTTTGTTTGGCCAGAGCAATTTCGGAATTTACATCTTCCATTTGAATTTAGAGTTGGTCAATAATGTGTTGAATTGAAAATATGGTATCTCTAGGCGGATCCAATGATGCGTTTGGTTTCTTCCATTTGCCTGAATTAAAGATTCAATAGATGAACGGTCACGATTTGAGGTCTGGACAGTATTGAAAGAAAATAGTGTATCTGTTATTTCACACTTGAAATCAATCAATCTCATATGTTTGTTATGCTGCTGGTTTCCATCGATTCGTTTATACAAGATCCATGCGTTAACGCACGTCATGTCCAACAAGTGAAAAAAGATCCTGTTTGTCCATTTTCGACTTTTCATCGTGATCAAGATTGTTGATGAGTTCAGCTTTGGTCATACCGACTCAAGTATCGTACAATATCAAAGTATTGGAATCTTTATCTGGAATAACTTTAATCATCAACTCCTTTTGCCTATCCAAGACTGATTGGTCAGTCAAGCTCTTGTAACGAACTTTATCAACAGCATCACTAGCATTGGAAATCAATCCTCTAAGGAAGATTTCTTTGTTTGAATAGGTGTTGATGATCAAGCTCACCTCAGCTTGGAAAGCAATGGTTTCAACTTCTCGAATGTTTGACATTTTTATTAATAGGTTTTAATAAGAATTAAGAGTGGCGATGTTTGAAAGAAGCATGAATTTTATTTTTGAATATTTATTTAATAATGTATTTTAAATTTATTTATTAATTTTATATATTTATTAATTTGAAAGTCAGAGGCACTACATTCTTCACGGGGATCTTTATTCAAAGTCGAGTAATGTAAGCATAAGGAATTTGCATACTTCATCAATCCATAATATATATTCATTTAATATTTTATTTTACTTGTATTTATTTAATTAATTAATTTAATTATATTCCCATCTTTGATTAATTTATTTCAAAATCTTGTTGGTACTTCCGTGTTATCTTAGCCCCAAAAATTAAATTATAAAATACAATTAAAATAACAATATAAAAATGTTAAAATTAGAATAATTGTAATTTTATTAAAAAATTTTATTCATTTATTCAATTCAATTGTTCATTGAGTTTATTAATAGATGAACATACAATAATTCTAACAAAAACATCATTTGAAAATGAAGTGTTTGTCTTGGTTTCATTTTGATTAACTTACATTTACATTCATTTATTAAATATAATACTCTGTACAACAGTTTATATACCACCCTAAACAGTTCAAGTTACTTCTAGTTTTAACAGTCTCGTTTTATAATTTTCACTAGTTTTTGCAGAAGTCGCAATTGTATTGTTGAAAATTTGGACTAGTCACTGAGTGTAATTAATGAATCCACTAATAATAAGCAATATAAGCATTGACAGGTTTAATTACCGATCAAATTTATTTTAAATCCAAATAACCGGGAAACAATATGCTCTGAATTTAGATATATATCCCCGGTGGCCTTCGTATATTGTCTAAAATACCACCCAATAAAGATCTCACTGAAGAACATTAAAAATCAAAAATCAGTTATTCGATCGAAATATAACACAAAATAAATTTTAATGATATTTTTCGTTATTAATTTTTGATCAGTAACTTCTTCCTGTAGAATTTTTTGCAGATATCGATATAATGTTGTCAAAACAAAATTCGGCATTTAGTCACAACTGTCATCCAGATTCGGGATTTTGTCGCCACACGCATTCAGGGAACCTATAAACGCCTAAAAAGCTAAAGATAGGTTCAGATTTTTTCTTAAAACCAAACTTGCTTTGTCCAAGAAAAGTAAATATAACTAAACAAAACAAAACAGACTTTTATAAATGACATGTTTACAATATCTTTAACAAGTTCATGTTTTGTAATACTTTATTCTAATGAAAGCACAATCTACTTTTGAATGTAAAGGTAACATTTCTTGCATCATGAAAAATGCCTTTAAAAGATAGCTTTAAACCTCCAAACCATTCTGTCACTAGAAAAGATAGTCTTGTTCAGTTCAACTAGAAACGATGTATCCAGGATTTCAGCTTGAGGAGGGGCAAAATTATTAATTGGTGAAAATCATCATACAAGGTTAAAAGTTGATAAAGAAAATAGAAAAAATATTTTAAGATAATTAACAAATTTATTATTAATTATTAACAATGTGTATTACATAGAATATATGGTGAGGGTTAGAATAGTCGAATATGGAAGCCAAAAAAATCGTCGCCAATGTCGAAACCCGAAAAAATCGTCGAAAATGTAGTACAAAAAAATAGCAGACAATATTAAATCCTAAAAAAATAGCTTTTCCTATGTGTTCCCGATGGAATTTTAAATTGAAACTTTGCAGAGAAGTAGTCCGGCACTTTTTTACTTAGATTCCGTTGAAAAATTTTCGAAAAAATATATAGTTGCGGAGATACAAAAGTCTTACCTTATATAGTAGTAGACTATCCGACAGGATGTTTTGTCCACCTAGGGGTACAGCGTCTAAGGGTATAGGTCACAAGTGTATACGTACATTCAACACCCGCACTCCCCGACCGTACGGAAAATTTATAATAACTAACTTTTATTAGTTAACTTTTTCCACAAAATAATTTGAATTAAATTGTCGACGATTTTTTTGGGATTTTTTGGATGTCGGTTATTTTTTTGGGTTTGCAGTCGGCTAATTTTTCACGGTCTGTCGACTTTTTTTTGACTTCCATATTCGACTATTCTGACTTTTACCGAATATATGACAATATAATATTAATTCGTCTTTGACCCTTCATTAATTCAGAAAGTATTTCATTCGGACTTATTTTAATATAACAAAGTCAAACCGTTTAACCTTTTCTCATCCATGTTGTGAGAAGAATATAAATTATAAGAACTTTTTTTTCCAATTTCACCACTGATTATTTTTTCCATTGAATTTATTAAAAAGAGAGCTTGAGAACTATAAATCAGTAATATATCGATGTTTTTTGATAATCACGAATTTTCGGCACTTGAAAAGGCAACAAACATCGATATATTACTGATTTATAGTCTTCAAGCTCTTTTTAATAAGAATTTAAATATTTTTTTATAAAAAATTGAATCACATTTTGCTAATGTATCTACAGCAGCAGTCGGTTTGATTTTAATTTCTTCAAATGTTTTGTACCTCAGCTTGAACTCATATTCAAGAGTTTTTTTGTTACAATCAAAATCTTTTTGATAGAATTCAAGCTGCAAAATATATATATATATATATATATTTTTAAACGTTGGCACGCAAAATTCGGTGCGCCAGAAATAAATTAGGTTATTATAATTTTGAAGTTCTTCCTCAATTTTCTTTAGTTTTTTTATTCTCAAAACAAAACCAAAATAAAGGTTTTATAAAAATATTTCATCCCTAATTTATATGTAGTAATCTATAATTTATTTGCGGGAAACCAAATGCCCATTATGGTCCCCTATCTACGTCCCTGAATGAATACATTTAACTCCCACACATTTTACTGAATTTCAGGTCATATATTTTTGTTTTTCGGACATTTGGCTTTAGTGGCCCTTGTCCCAGGTCTATAACCAATCTATATATGTCCTTCATCCTTCTCTAAAGATACGTAATAACGAAATTTACAACGAATTTCGAGTTAGTTAGATGAGCAAAAACATGAAGGTTAAACTGTATTAAACTCTTTATCTACCCTGAATTAATTTTCAAAAACTTTTAAAACTAAGCACATTTTCAAACAAATTTAAGTCAAATTTAGCTTGCTATTAGACACCAAATTCAATTTAAACACATTTAAACATGTAGGGTAGTTGTCTTTTCCTCCAATTTTTAACAGAAAAATAAACCTACCCTATTCATTATTATTTGAACATTGTACCGATCTCTTTGGGTTCAGATTACATTAATTTCAACAATATTATTCAGATACATAGATAGAACCAGCGTGTTTATACATTATTAAAAACCTATATTTTCTTTAACATGAAAAATCTGAACAATTTAAAAATGAAATAAACCAATAACCTGTAAAGAACAGCTTTACCATAAGCTCCTTTTCCTAGAACTCGTACTTGAATATATGAAACGACATTGAGGTTAGTTGAACAATCTCTATTCGACAAAAATTCATTGTCTTTGCAATTATCCATTATTCATTTTCAACATGCAATTGATTCAATTGAATCAATCAATTTTTATTAACAAGTCATAGCCAATCAAAACACTGCAATCTAGGCTTAGATGTGTGTGTAATGAGTACGTAATGCGTGAAATGTATGTGTGTATTTGTAAATGTGTGTGGAATGTGTGCGCGCTGCAGAATGAGTACAAGATTTTTGTCATTTTCTACCTTTTCAAATCATTTTTATCTCAGTTATTAATTAATTAGATGGCAATTTCCTTTATAATGATGTTGGCAAATTTAATATTATTTATAATTACTCATTTCATTGTCCTGAAACAAACTCAATTATTCCCCATTTGATTATATTATATTTGTATGAAATAAAAATGGGGCTCTATTACAGAATAATGTTGAAAAAATTTTCCGTCAGTCGATAAGAATTGTATATAATATAAAAAAGTAATTATAAATTTATGTAATTCACCATTTTTCAATCCTCAAAGGATTCTGAATAAATCATAAAAAATAAACAAAACAGTTAACGTTCTTTTTTCAATCACTCAGAAAGAATTTGACCGAAGTCACGGAACCGAGAGGAAATTCCTACAATCGCATAAATAATTCTTTAGAGCAGTGTTTCCCGACCTTTATACTATGCCCCACTCAAAAGTCATATGCCCCATCGTCTCCTTTTGAAGTAGCTGTAGTAGCAATAATATATATGGAATAGTTGATAATTGCTGATGTGTCCCACCTCCTTAGCGCGGTGCCCCACCTTTGAGGCGTACGTCCCACCCTGGGAAACACTGCTTTAGAGCATATTTAAATCATTTTACAGGACATATACAAATCGGCATTTAAATAAAAAATTTAATAAATTGTACCTTTTTGAAAATAAATCATAAAATTCCCGAAATTCATAATAATTACGATAGCTTTATTTCATTAAAAATACTATTAACATCAAACAATTTAAATAAATTAAAACAAAAATGTAAATTTATTAAAATATAAGTTAAATCCTTCAAAAATGATGGAATCTAGTTATCAATCCAAATACATAATTCTCCATAGATTTGTATGTTCAAATAAAGAGTCAATTTAATTCATATTTATTTTAATTCAATAACTCTAATAACAATATTTTTGGTATTATTATATAGTATTTAACAGTTAAAAAAGAATTAATGGTCCAAATTGGACAAATTATGCATCATTCAGTGGTGGATCCATAAGGAGGATGGGGGCGATCGCCCCTTAATATTATTTGGAAAGAAATTTCTTTAGCGATTTTTACTTGGCTTTTCCAGCCCTTTATAAAGAAAGTATGCAATGTCAACAAAAATGTTCAAATTTTAATATTTTGAAGTAATTAATAATTGAAATTTGAAATACAATCAGTAGATGGATTGGTCACCGCGAAAACAGGTCACCGCCAGCACAAAGACATTTTTTACCCCCACCACCCCACCCCCCCCCAGCCGGAAAAATTGAAAAAATTTTTTTTTCAAGGTCAACTTGAGAACAAAGGCATATGACTCATCAAGCATTCAAGGTCAACTTGAGAACAAAGACAGATGACTCATCCGATGACTCATCAAGCATTCAAGGTCAACTTGAGAACAAAGACATATGACTCATCAAGCATTCAAGGTCAACTTGAGAACAAAGACATATGACTCATCAAGCATTCAAGGTCAACTTGAGAACAAAGACATATGACTCATCAAGCATTCAAGGTCAACTTGAGAACAAAGACATATGACTCATCAAGCATTCAAGGTCGACTTGAGAACAAAGACATATGACTCATCAATGATATATAATTATTATTATTAATTACCTACTATTTGGCCTGCCAAAAGTTATCGTTCCCATCAACTTATTTAATCAATCGATAGCTTTATTTGAAGCTTGGTGCAAGACCTTTCGAATGAGCTATTGTTGTCATCACCATCTTTAATACTGACAAAGTTATTAACATTTTCCCAAGACCATGTTCAATGATATATAATTATTATTATTATTATTATTATTATTATTATTATTATTATTATTATTATTATTATGAGTATTAATCTATATACTCCGAGTTTATCCGACAAAATATTTTGTCCCCCTATGGGTAATGCTCAAAAGGGTACTGCTCACGCTCAACAACTCACAAGGGTATAATAATAATAATAATAATAATAATAATAATAATAATAATAATAATAATAATAATAATAATAATAATAATAATAATAATAATAATAATAATAATAATAATAATAATAATAATAATAATAATAATAATAATAATAATAATAATAATTCCAATACCCATTTAGTCTTGATGTCGTATCACTATACGCATCTATCGAGCCAACAGAGGCTATTCAATGTTTAGAAAAGAAATTAAGAGAAAGCAACTTGTTAATAAAGGAAATGAATATCGAGAATATCACCAAACTACTTACTGTTATCCTCGAGAACACCTATTTTACCTTTGAACAAAATATCTATAAACAAGTTAAAGGTCTGCCTATGGGTTCTAGCATATCAGGACTGCTAGCAATCATCTTAATGGATAACCTCGAACGACAGACACTGAGGACCATACAACAAGATATGTAGATGATATCTTCATCACGACCAAAAACAGAAAAGAAGCGGAGGAAATATTTCATACATTCAATGCAGCTCATCAAGATATTAAGTTCGAAATCGAATATCCAGAAGAAGATGGATCCCTCAATTTATTGGATTTGAGAATCAAAATAGAAGAAAATACTCCAACATACGGGTTCTACAGAAAACCAGCTCGCAAAGAAATATTTATGCACCAAAGATCAGCGCTTCCATACTTACAGAAAGTACATGTCATAAGAAACGAGAAACGAAGAATAGCCAATCGATGCACGGAAGAAAACGAAAAATTTAAAGAGCAATCAAATTTCAATAAAATCCTACACCGAAACGGACACCGAGGTGAGGACATTGAAAGAATGAATTCTACCCCAAGAAGATCTAGGGAATTAACACAAAAGAATCAGAAATATTTCTATCTGAATATCCCATTCATCAGTGACATACTCGACTTCAAGATCCTGAAAGAACTTAAACGTACCGGTCTTCCAATTCGGATAGCACATAAATCTTGGACATTGAGAAGGGCTCTGGCAGGCAACATAAATAGAGAAAACAATTGCACAATGAAAAACTGCCAGACACCGAAAGATATGTGCTTTAGAAAAAACATCGTCTATTGCATCACGTGCAATGTATGCAATGAAATCTACATTGGAAGTACCCTCAGGACATTGCACCAAAGAGTTAAGGAACATCTAGATCCTGGTGGAACATCCTCGTTGGGCAGACATCTCCGGCAGTGTCAGCCAACAGAGGAAAGAAAAAATATTTCAATAGAAATCATAGCTAATGGAAACATCCAAAAGAAAAATGTCAGAATCAAAGAAGCAATTCTCATCATAAACAGACAGCCAAAGATCAACACTAAAGAAGAAATCAATGAAATCATGAATTTGATCTGTTGTCATTGACTTTGAGAATAACTGACAATATATAAAGAAATTAAAAAAAAATAGAATAAATTAAAAAGTAATAATTAGAATAATATAGAAAAAAATTTTAAAAAATAGGGTTTGAAAATCAAAATGACACATTTATTGAAATATTTAAATAGCATATATAAGTAGTTATTGGAGGCTTTATTTAAAATATTTTCAAATATTTTATTAGGCTTCTAGAAGCTAATTATAGAAGCTGTAAAAAATTTAAAAATTTTTAGTTTGTGTCATTTTGAAATTTTAAATGTAAAAATTATAAAAAAATTTTAAAAGTTTTTAGTAAAACAATTCATTATATTTACAACCAATGAGAATTAAGAGAAAGGAAATAAAAGAAAGATTGAAGGGTATTTTGAGGAAGAACATTGCTAAATTCCAGGAGATTGACAAGGACTATCGTATAGTCGAAAATTCTTTCATTAAATACATTATTTGCAGCAAAAGGCCTAAATTATCATTTTATTGTTTTAAATAATAATAATAATAATAATAATAATAATAATAATAATAATAATAATAATAATAATAATAATAATAATAATAATAATAATAATAATAATAATAATAATAATAATAATAACCTTTTATTCTACATTATCTTTATAATAATATACCAAATTTTATTAATTGTTAATAATTAATCCGTTTTATAATTATTATATAATAAAAACGGATTAACTACTAACAATTGGTAATAAATATTTAGAAAAAATATTCAAATAATATTTAAGGATTTATCATTATTAGGTAAATTATATCCACGATACTGCCAGGCTTCTGGACATTCAAAATCTTGTCATAAGACAATGAAAAAATATTATGGCCATAAATTCTATGGACTCAAATACTATTTATGTCCATCATGCCAGACTTCCCAACATATAAAATATACTGATTTTTACAAAACCCATAGTAACCATCTTAATCAGTTTTTTATAAAGAAACTTACTCTCTTTAAACGGATAAATAAAAATGCAAATAAAAATGTAAATAATGATGCGATTAGCGCAGAACATAAAAATTTAAATAAAACTGTAAATAAAAATGTAAATAAAACTGTAAATAAAACTGTAAATAATGATGCGATTAGCGCAGAACATAAAAATTTAAATAAAACTGTAAATAAAAATGTAAATAAAACTGTAAATAAAACTGTAAATAATGATGCGATTAGCGCAGAACGTAAAACTGTAAATGAAAATGTAAATAAAACTGTAAATAAAACTGTAAATAATGATGCGATTAGCGCAGAACATAAAAATTTAAATAAAACTGTAAATAAAAATGTAAATAAAACTGTAAATAAAACTGTAAATAATGATGCGATTAGCGCAGAACGTAAAACTGTAAATGAAAATGTAAATAAAACTGTAAATAAAACTGTAAATAATGATGCGATTAGCGCAGAACATATAATTAAAACTGTAAATAATGATGCGATTAGCGCAGAACATATAATTAAAAATGTAAATAATAATCTAAATAAAAATGTAAATAAAAATGTCAATAATAAACGGCCTGCTGTTATTCAAGATTCTTGTATACCATCTAAAGTTATTAAAGTTAATGGTGGTGATGAAATAAATATCCAAATTAATAAGCAAATAGGTGGGTCAATACACGGTTCAGTCGATATAGATGACGAACCAGAAATAGAAATAGATTTTAAGGGGGCTAGAAAAAATCTAAGGTTTGACGTTGAGAAAAACGACTTAGTTCAAATATCGTTAACATCAAAAATTATAGAAAAGTTAATAGCCGAAATAAAAGGAATGGGGCCGGTTAAAATTCAGTTCACTGTTCTCATACAATTTGAGAAAGATGGCGAAATCCGAGATAATTTTTTCTCCAATAACGCCGAAGTTTTTTCCGATAATTTTCTATTAGAGGGCATCACTAAGTTAAATAATAAAATTGAAAAATTCACCTATTTAGGAAGCGGATGGCGGGTTGTTAGGATAAAAGAAATAGATTTTATAATAAATAAATATAAATGTATAAATAGATTAGCTGGCCATAGTTACATCCCCACCCCAGCGGCTTTAAAGTCTAAATGCGCAATTGTAAATATACAGAACACAGATGATATGTGTTTCATCTATAGTATTCTAGCCCTCTTAAAGCGTGATGTTATACACCACAATAGGCAACGTGTTACTGCTTATGAGAGTTATTTAAACGAGATCAATTTCGATCCTATTAGTGATTGCCCAATGAAATTATGTGACATACCCAAATTTGAACGCAAAAACAGTGAACTGAACTTGGCTATTAACGTTCTAACTTATAGGAATAAACCAGCTAAGCCTATTGAACATCAAGATATAGATTATATTCCCCATCACCCACATCTAGATATTATTCACCGCTCTAAGGTTATAGGTGGTGAACCCATATATTTATTATTATTAGAAGACGGTAGTAATTTTCATTACACTGCAGTTTTTGATCTCCAAAAACTTATGAATTGTCACCGTAATAATTCCTGTGATATACAAATTCGCGTAAAATGGTGTCCCCATTGCCTTAACTCTACACTGCATGACTTTTTATATTTGATAAATTCAGATCTCTGATTAGGCTGATTAATTCATTCTGTGTAACCCTGTGTGGGTCTGCTGAGGGTATATCAGGAATAAAATCACAATCTTATATTGCAAATATAGCCAATACAATGTAATATGAGAGAACATTTACCGAGAACAAGAGCGAGACAGTTTTTATTCTAATAAGATAATTGTGTATCACCAGTGATACAATATGCACTGTAGGGTTAATGGCTTTAGATATAATAAGATATTTAATATACATGTAGATTTATGTAGTAAGAACCAAATAGGTACTACATTGTATACCCTACCTAAAGACAAAAATTTAATTTTTAAAGATTTTTCCAAAAGAATAACCCCGCCATTCGTGATATATGCCGATTTTGAGGCAATCTTACCTGAAGACATCACCCACCACCAAAAACATATGCCAATAACAGCAGGCATGTTATTAATTAATAATTATAATAATACCAGATTTTATTATGAGTTTGTTGGGAATGATTGTGTGTTGTCTTTCTTGCGTAAGGTGGAGGAAATGGCTGTCACAATTGTCCTACCATATTACGAAATTAATGGGAAAAAGCCCATGCAAACCTTGTCTTTCACTGAAGAACGTGTCTTTCGAGAATCCAGAACCTGTTATCTATGTAAAAAATTCATTAAAGATAGAGTTAGGGATCATTGTCACTTCACAGGTAAGTATCTTGGTGCTGCCTGTAGGAACTGTAATTTTTCGCGACGAATTCAGAAACAGTTACCGGTTGTCTTTCACAATTTGAGGGGGTATAATTTACATCATATTTTGAAGTATGGTTTGAATAATTTTCCTTCTTGGGAATTAAATATTATTCCGACCACTACTGAGAAATTCATCTCCCTCATCGCGTATATTAACAAATTGCCTGTTCGTTTTATTGACAGCATGCAGTTTGTTAATTCATCTCTAGCAAAAGCGGTTAAGACTCTTTCCGATCTGCCTTTAATTTCTTCTGTTTTTGATGGCGCAATTGTTCGAGCCAAAGGTATCTTTCCATATGACTTCGCTACATCGCTTGAGGTTCTGGAATCGACTCTTGAACTACCTCCGATCTGGGATTCTGTGTCTAATGATGAGTATGCATTAGCCCAAGTTATTTGGACTCAGCAAAATTGCAACAACATGTTAGATTACATGTTAACTTACCTTAAATTAGACCTGTTTCTCCTCGCAGATTATTTTACACAATTCCGTGAAAAGGCCATTGCTTACAATGGTCTGGAGCCTCTTAATTTCTATGGCATTCCCGGTATGTCATGGGCCTCAGCGCTTATGACATTAACGGAACCCATTGAACTTCTGCAGGACATGGAAATGTTTAATTTCTATGAAGGAGGGATACGGGGTGGGTTAACATTTGTTAACAAACATTATGTTGTAAGTTCTGAAGACACAGAACTCTTGTATATTGGCATAAATAACTTGTATGGTTGGGCCTTAAGCCAAAAGCTTCCGTATGCTGACTTTGAATGGGTGTATGATGATCTTGATTCTGTCTTGAATGAATGTATGAATGAGGATATTGAAAATCTTCCATATGGATATACAATGGAAGTGGATATTGATATCCCTCAGTGTGTGCATGATTTTTTGAATGATTTTCCGATTGCTCCGGAAAAAATGTGCCCGCCAGATTCGAAAGTTGAGAAGCTGATGCTCACGCATTGGCCGAAGAAGAACCATGTTCTTCATTGGCGACTTCTCAAGTTGTATATAGAATTGGGGGCTGTAATTAAAAATGTACATAGGGCAATTAAATTTAAACATGCACCCATTTTTAAAGATTACATATCGACTAATACTAATTTGCGCTCAAATTCTACATGCGAGCTGCACAGAGATTTAAATAAATTATTTAATAATAGTCTGTATGGAAATCCGTGGAAAACCTTAAAAAACGGATGAATTTGAGGCTATGCAATTCAGCTGAAAAGATGATTGTATATGCTTCAAAGCCGACTTTCAAGAAATCAATCAAAATTGCTGATGACTTGATTGCTGCACATCTAAATAAGGATTCTATATGTTTAGACAGGCCTAGCTACATTGGCCAATCTGTGCTAGACCTGTCTAAACTGAGGATGTACCAGTTACAGTATATAGAATTGGCGAAATATCGTTTAGAGTTTAACTGTGATATAAATATCGTTGCCGGCGACACCGACTCCTTTTTCTTAGAGATAAAGCACTGTAAGCTTGACACTCTTTTGCCGGCAATGATTCGTGATAATCTTCTAGATACCAGCAATTATGATCCTGCTCATCCTTTGTATTCAAAGAGTTTGGATTCTGTGATAGGGAAATTTAAGGACGAAAGTAAAGGGCTTGGTTATAAGGAGTGGGTTTTCTTGCGCCCTAAGTGTTATAGTTTGTTAGGAGATAAGGCAACACTTAGGGCTAAGGGAGTTCAGCTTGGTAATACTGAGATAGGACACCAGTCTTATTTAGACTGCTACAACAACAGCGTAGTATATACGGTGCCACAAACTAGAATAGGGACGCGAAACCACCAGCTCTTTACTTTTAAGAACAGTAAAATAGCCTTGTCGAACAACGATGACAAGAGACTATGGGTGGGGCCTAATTCCAGTCTGGCATATGAGCATTATTTAGGATTTGACGAAACTGATGATGGTCAGATATTTTCTGAAGTAGGACCACTTTTTGGTGGCTTGAGTCCAGACTTTGACGATGACTCGGATCCTGATAATCCTGATAATCCTGGTCAGATATTCGACGAGATTGGCCCGCTTTTTGGTGGCTTGAGCCCCGATTTTGATGAAGACTCAGACATTTTTATTAGAGAAATCGGCATCGATATTGACGATGTCATTTTATCAGATTAATTTGTGTTTTAATATATTTTTTAAAAAAATAGTCTTTATATTGTTTTATTTCGTTTTATTGAAAACTGGTGATAGTTTTCAAGGTTCTTACAACAGTTAAACGCTTGTATAAATATATAAAAATTTGATTATTTCACACAAGTGTTAACTTTTGTAAGAATTTTTATAATAATATATTTTTATTGTGTAATAGCGTGGCAGTGAGCATGCAACATTATTTATCTGTTGTTAGTATTTTATTAAAAGATTCCAACGAAAAATAATAATAATAATTGTTAATGATGAGATTCGTGTGGATCCTGATGACAGAACTTTTGAAAGAATTTTGTTAGAAATTTTATATTTTTATTGTGTCATAATGTTACAGTGGGCACGCAACATTATTTATCGGTTGATAGGATTTTTTATAATAATAATATTAATAATATTAATAATAATAATAATACTAATAATAATAATAATAATAATATTAATAATAATAATAATAATAATAATAATAATAATAATAATAATAATATTAATAATATTAATAATAATAATAATAATAATAATAATAATAATAATAATAATAATAATAATAATAATAATAATAATAATAATAATAATAATAATAATAATAATAATAATAATATTAATAATATTAATAATAATAATAATAATAATAATAATAATAATAATAATAATAATAATAATAATAATAATAATAATAATAATAATAATAATATTAATAATATTAATAATAATAATAATAATAATAATAATAATAATAATAATAATAATAATAATAATAATAATAATAATAATAATAATAATAATAATAATAATAATAATGGGGTGGGGGTGGGGTAAAAAATGTCTTTGTGCTGGCGGTGACCTGTTTTCGCGGTGACCAATCCATCTACTACAATCATTTGACGAAGACTAGAGAGTTTAGTTGT
This sequence comes from Schmidtea polychroa, assembly GCA_959609185.1. NCBI lineage: Eukaryota > Metazoa > Platyhelminthes > Tricladida > Dugesiidae > Schmidtea > Schmidtea polychroa. Next base: position 46,564 of record CAUHTR010001800.1, on the reverse strand, counting down.
TAGACTAGTAACGTACATAAAAAAATATTATTTTAACAATTTATAACACAAAATTTAGTTTACGATTTCCCGACTTTGCAAAACACTCAATCACATTTTCAACATTTACTGGGATGTTTCTGTGTACATTGAGTAGGGCTAATCCGACTAGTCTGTTTTCTGTCATTTGCGTTCTCAGCCAGGTTTTTATTCTTCGCAGGGTCGAGAAGCTACGTTCAGCACTTGCAACACTTACAGGGCATTTTTTAATAATTTAAAACAACTTGTGAGTGATTGGATATTGTACCTGGTCACACAAATCAAAAACAACAGAAAGATCAGTGGGCAGGGATTTGATTCCTCCCTCTTCCTTCATCCTCATGCATTTACACTGCCATAGTTCAACTTCGGATGTAAATTCAGATGCAGGTAATTTTTGGATACTAAGCCCAAGAATGACGCCATAGACATTACTGATTGCAGAAACAATTTCGACAACACCTTTATGATTCAGTTTAATAATATTTTCTGACATCAAAGAATAGTTTTGGAGACTATGCAAATTTTCTTTAGAAAAACGTGTATTTATGTCCAATATCAGTGCATCAAGTAGAGGAATGAAAATTGATCGCCTGGAATATTCTTCTAATGCATCCGAAGATATATTCTCCCGCCATGTCTGTCGTTTTGCAATCTGTCGATTGCCACTAAAACCTAAAAATCGCCCCCCCCCATACTAGATGGCCTGGATTCGCCCTGGCATCATTCGATAGATGTAAGTTGATTTTCAAATAACATTAAAACGTCGATCAAAATTAAAATTTATAATAAAATTTGCAATTTTGTGATTTTAATTAAGCTTTATTCCATAATCGCTCATTCACATACATACATAGAGAATTATGTACTTCGATTACTACGAAGTTGTAATGTAATTGTATTTGGATATTTGGATTTCCATGTACATATATTATGTTGTAATCTTCTGTATCATTAATGTATATGAATTTTAACGTGTTTGATTGATTTTCTTGATTGTCTGAGTCCATAGATTATATCATTGTTTATTATTATTATTATTATTATTATTATTATTATTATTATTATTATTATTATTATTATTATTATTATTATTATTATTATTATTATTATTATTTCAATTTTTGTTTTACATAATTAATGACAACTAATGTAGCAGTTACATCTACCAAATTATTAGATATTTCAAAATAGGGTAGATAAATAAAGGAAACCTACAAACACTGCATACGCCATTCCTTTAATAATAAAAATATAATAAAAAACTTAACAACCCTTTTTTTTAATTTCTTCAATGTATTTGATTAATACTTCAAGTCAAGATGTACTAATTTCCATCGTAAATAATATTATATTTAGAATAAATTTTAATTAGGTGTTAATTAAAAAAAATTTTTCTTCCAAAGTGTGACGTACTTTAGGTGAGGGGTTCAAAATGGTCAAAGCTAGTGTGACGTAGTTTATGGACGGCCCCTTTATGGCACTGTATACTAGATAAAAGACATAACGACATAAAGGAAAAAATAAAGACATCGTATTTAATTTCTAAAGTGACTAGTTTTTTTATCAAGATTCTCTTTTTAGGCTTCATTGATGAAAATTTATTTTTATGCTTTTGAGTGAGTGATAATAAAATTTAAAATTAAAAAAATCCTTTTTGAAATCTTTTTTAAGAGTTAATATTTAGGAATTTTTGTTGAGCTTTTCTTTTTAGTGTTTTTTATTGGAATATTGTTAAAAAAATTAAATTTAAAAAAATTACTTCATTTAAACAAAAAAAATTAAAAATCACATAATTTAAAAAAAAATTAAAAAAATTAAACCATTGAAATAGATTGGATATTAAAAAATCCTTCTGATGCGCATTGCAAGGAGGTAGTAGGTATCAACACTGCTATTATCCTGTTGATTACATTTTGCATTGCAAACAAATCAAACTCTACTGGACTATTATACGTTTTCATTTCATACACATTTGATACAGTTTAAAACATTGGCAGGGGAGTCAGTAATTCATAAAATTACCGCAGCAGCGTTATTTTCCAAAATGTAAAATTCAAATATAAAAATTTATCTAAAATGTCTAAAATGAAATTATGGTATCAAAAAAATTAGTGAAATCAAAAGAAATGTTTATTCATGACTCGGAGGAGGGAAATATATTTTCGGTGCAAATCCTCCCATTTATTTAGTGGGTAAAACTTTGCACCTCAATAAATAAAAATCAACTGAATAGCTTGTATTTCTAGAAAATCAATTATAGTGACATTATATATAATCAATAAAAATAATAATCTAATGTTCTAATAATAGGAAATCAATAAAATGATGATTCCAAATAAAACTTCCATGACTGACGTTTATAAAGCTGAAATGGCCATTCACTTACCATTTTTATTTTTGTATATATATGTATAAAATAATATTTACATGAGATCAGACATTCGAATCACATGGGAAAGAAGTCAGACTATTTGACTTATGCCTTCGTGAAATAAATTGGTAGCCATTATGTCACCAGTAGAAAGGGTTTGAGTGGCACTGCTCACCATTTTTGGACGCTTCGTAGCATCAGGTAGAAGTTGTTTAGATTCTTCGGGAATTTTCGCTGCCACTTTAATGAAAACTGATTTCTTGTTTGACGGAGTTGACTGAAGAATAGCATAATGATCCGATGAAGCTGCTGGTGCCGATAATGGATGAGACGCAATGCTAGGTTCCGATTGGACGCTTGCTTGGGAACTGAAATCCGGGGTCGGAATACTTTCAATTGATTGGGAATCGTCATCATAGTCCAAATCACAAAGTTTACCAGCGTTATTTTTAAATGGTTTATTAAACTCTATGAGTACATCCTTTTTGTAGAATTTATCAAAATTAGCAAAATAATCTTCATCGTCTTCACAATCAGTTTTTGTCAATTTCAAAATTCTAGTGAGTTCTTCTTCTACGTCTTCAGGGAGCATTTTAAAATTGTTATTGGCTTCTCCATTTTCAAAATGAGTAAGATCGTCCGAGGCATCGGTTATAATACTGTTGACATCAGAAAGGCAGTCATTATTAATTCCTGAATTGGTGGTTGTTCTTGATAATATATTACCACTGAATTTTTCAACCATTTCCCTATCGGACTCTTTCCAGACTTGGGTCGCCCTCCATTTTGCTCTTGATTCTTTGGGCGCCAGTATAGCATTGAAATAGAGAGTTTCACCGATCTAAATTTTGATAATTTTTCAATCCAAAAATAAAATTAAATGTTTAAAAATAAGATATTATGTCTAGGTACTAAAATAAGCGGATGTTGTTAATTTATGAAGAAAAGTAAGGAGTAATTAACCTCATATATTTGACCAAAGGAACTGTGAGTTAAAACTTAAATTAAAAAAAAACATATAACAGTTAAAAATTAAAGTTTAAATTTAAATAAATAGAAACACACGTAGTTCGTTCAATAATGCCTTGGACTGACTAAAAAAGAAACATGATAAACTAATCAAACCAATTGGCTTTAACACCTATACGTATTTTTGTTTATATACATAAATTAAATAATCTGATTGGCTGATGTACGTACTTATAATATCATTTTTTGTCAAATGAATGAGATGGAATAAGGAAGTGTGATAAAATTCTATGTGCTTTTAAAGAAGTCATCTGGTGAAATATTTCGTGATATGCAATTGCATATGGCAACAAATGTCCTTCTAGATACACAATATATCGTTGGATATCATTATTCAAGCATGGCCATGAAAGTGTGCATCAGGATTATTCCAATGTTTTCAGACCAACTGAAATTTCCGATCAAAATATTACGCAATGTGAGGCGATTATTCGAGCAGAAAGACGAATTAAGGTGGGTGAAATAGCAGAATTACTTAAAATAAGTGTTGGCAGTTGTCACAACCTCATTGGGAAATTAGGCTATCGCAAATTATGCTCATAATTTGTTCCAAACTTTCTGTCTCCTGACATGAAGGAAATGCACATTAACAGCACATTGTCAAATTTGCAACTGTTGAATCAGTATGGTGATGCTTTTATTAATAATATTGTTACCGAGAACGAGACATCTCTTTCATTATAGTTACCTGAAACCAAACGGGAATAATCTGAATGGAGACATGTAGAAGAGAAACATCCTCTAAAGATGAAACGTGACACCTCACTTCGAAAAAAACTGATGCTCTCAGTGTTTTGGGATAAAAGTGCAGTCATTCATCTAGATTTCTTGCCTAATGGACAAACAATAAATGGTCAATGCTATGCCAAATTGGTTGAGGAATGCCGTGCAAAGAAACGAAATAAAGAAATATTTCGCTTTGGCTCTTTCTTGATAATGCAAGCAATGTTGAACGATGTTCAACAGAAAATAGTGGTTTTAGACTTCTCCAACACCCACCTTACATTACAGCCCGGACCTTGCTCCGAGCGACTTTATTTTCTTCAAATACCTGAAGAAAGTAATATGTGGCTATCATTTTGAGACATCAGATGCACTCCAGCAATTTGTTGAACAGTGGTTTGCACAGCTTATTGGAAATTTTTTTGCTGATGCATTTCAAGATTTGGTTATTCGATGAAATAATCTGGCTGCTGCCAATGGTAGTTACAAATAAAAATAATTAGATGTGTTTTTCGAACTAGTATTTGATGCAGTTAAATAAAAGTTGTTTCAGTTTTTTGTGTTGTGAGATTATTGAACCAACTACGTATATAGTAACGATTTAATTATAAGAAAGCGCCAATCAAACATTCGTTTTCCTGTCATCATCAGGTAGGATAGAATAACTATAGAAATTAAGGATTTTTAAACAATTTATTATTTGTATTAATTATTAATTATATAAAAAATTTTTTAATAAGAACATTTCATTCTTTTAAAAATTATACTTCAAATAATATATTATTTTTTAAATTTTAACATATTGAATTTAATTTAGTAATTTATTAATTATTTAATTTAACAACAACAATCCATTCATACAATATACAGAAAATTATTTAAAAACATTTAAAACACAAGTATTTACTGCATTCTGCACATTAATTTTCGGATTCAATGACTTTATCAATAACGCCTCACAAATTACACGTTCCCAATAATTATCGAAATTTTTAATAACATTTTAAAATCAGAGATACCTATTTTACTCTTATTGTGCCTTCGGTCTATAATGCTCTCGAAATTTCGAAAAAATATTTTTTGAAATAAATAATATCTTATTTTAAATCTTATTTTAATTTGACTATGAATGTTTTATATATATTAGGAATTCCGATAAAAACGACAGTGAAAGATTTTCTCTTTAATAAAAAAATTGTAAAAGTTTTGGTTTATTTTAAAAATTAATTCACCACATAACAATAATGAAAAAATCATTTACATTTACTGCTATCACAAAATGATATATCGAAGTAACATATAATATGTCCAGATAAAAACAAGTTGCAATATTTTAACTGCAGAGTTCAAATATTTATTTTTGGTTTAGACTGTCAACAAATATATGTATTAGCTGTTGCTCGTAAATGACAATTGTAAGGGGTTTACTTCATGAGTTCAAATTTCAATATATAATTTACATGTCTTGCTCAAGCTATAGACAACATAAGCAGCTGCCTAGAGCGGCATTAATTCAAGGGCATCAAAATTATAAAAAATTAAAATTTAAGACTTGTAATGAAATTATAAAAATTTCACATTTTCATATTCTCATATTTTGGATTTATACTTCAAAATAAATAGAAATTATAGATTTTTCTTAGAAAACTGAACAAAAGTGCGACATTTATATCCTTGCCTATGGCACAAAATTGCCTAAGGCCGGCACTGATACAGGCACTCGATCTATTCATTTAATAAATGATTAAATGTGCTTTTATGTTAACATTTGATTTAAAATTTTGGCATAATTCTTAATTATTATTATTATTATTATTATTATTATTATTATTATTTTTATTATTATTATTATTATTATTATTATTATTATTATTATTAATTATTATTATTATTATTATTATTATTATTATTATTATTATTATTATTATTATTATTATTATTATTATTATTATTATTATTATTATTATTAATATTATTAGGTCGTATATAGTCGTATAGTGGACCTCCTTCTCTACGTTAATGGTTTTTTCGAATATATACGTTAGTTTGATAACATAGTGTAGTTGAGGAATCTATGAATTACTATGACAAAATTATTACAAAAATTACTCGTGTCAGTTAAGGGGTTAAATATATATTTCTTGTTGTACATTTTAATTTCAAATAAAAATTTCTGAATTTTTTAAATTAATTTATTAGAAAGGAATGATTTTTACCTGGTCAAATTGCACAAAACTATGGATATTTGGACATTTACAATTGGACATTTACAAAAAAAGACTACACAAATAAATTTGAAAGAAAATCTGAAAAATCAATATTTTTTAACTTGTTTGTCAATTTTCAGTTGTTGATTTAACATAAATCAATAAATTATGTAAACAATATTAAGAATTAATCAAAATTCATCTTTGTTTCTTTCTTCAAATTTGTCATTTAGCAAAAGGGAAAAGGTGTTTTTTCTTTTGCACTGTGATGAAATTCATTTGAGTATTTCCGTCATTTTATCGTTTGTTTTCAGAGATTATCAAATTGAAAACAATTTCTACCAATGAAATATTTTATTAAAACAAACAAAAAATTATGAAATATTTCAATTTTCACTTTGAAAGGAATGAATTTTCAGCTGTAAAATGTTTTCACTTTTTTAAATGTCAAATTTCACTTTGAAAATCGATAATAATTTTGCATGCAACAAAAATGTCACCGCTTTAGAATCGGCTTTTGGTATTTTGAAATTAGGATGGGAAATTTAATAACGGGAAAAAAATAACCCGAGTTCCCAGTAATTTTTCAGTTTTAAATTATTAGTAAAATAATTTATTTTTTTGATCACCTTTGATCCGTTTATAGATTAAAATTTCAATTATATTCATTTAGATTTTGAGATCAATGCTTTCTCTATATAATACTACCAACTTTCAACATGACTCTTAGCAAATATTTTTTCTAAATAATTAATAGTAATAATTAATATACTACCAGTCAGCAAATTGCAGATTTTCAAGTTTATATCCCAAAATATTGAATTATTGCTATTATTTGCCTGATCCAATAAATTAATGACATTCAGGCTTGCATTTATCCTTAGGCTGACAAGGCTGAAGCCTAGAGCCCGATTGGTGGGGCCCCAAAATTTTGTATTATTATTATAAAAACTTATTACATCTTTTAATTATTTTGCAGATTATTATATTTATTTAATATAAGTAAAGAAGTATTTGATTATATTACATCTCATATTTAATATAATACCTTTCTAAAGTTGCTGTTGAAGATTTTGCAGAGAAAAAATCTAGAAGAAAATGTTTATAAATTAATGTTATTTTATTTATGAATTGTACTTCATGTTTATATCTTTTATATATGGATAAATTTAGTATTATTTTCAAAATTAAACTATTATTTTAATTATATATTACAGCAGGAAGGAAATTTATCTTTTTGTTTAAAAAAAATTATAAAAGAGCCCCATAAAACTTTCTGCTTTGGGCCCGCTCAACAGTAAATCCAGCTCTGATGACATCCATTAAAAATACAAAAAAATTGAGTAAGCACAACGTCTATATTATTTACTATTGACATATCTTTATTTTTAATTACTTTAACAATTATTTTTGATAGTTTTGAAGATATTTTTGCAAGCAAGAGTTAACAATTGAATAAGTTATATTCATACGCAAACGTTCAATAAATATCTTTTTTAAATTTCAAACATTAATAAATATGAAACATGTACATACAATTTTATTTTATTTTATTAAATTTTAATTAATTAAAATTAAATTACAAATGCGTTATTACAAATAACAAATATTATAATTTCGATTTAATAACATTATCGCCACCTACAATGCCATTCTGACTATTCAATAAGTCTCGCTGTAACCGCTCTAGTTCTGCACGTTCTGCAACAATAATCACCTTTTTTATTTACTCCTTTTACTTAACTTGATTCCTTTATTTACTTTCCGCTAGTTCTATCTTCTATCTTTAATTTTTTAGTATACTGAAGATTTCTTCTTCCCTACCTGAGGCAAAATGCCGATTGTTTCTTAATTTGAGCTCCCTTATATAGTTGAAATAATCACCTTGATTAATAGTATTTCAAATAGATCGTCTCCTTTTGACAAGCTTTGCCGCACAGTCTTTTTCATCTTTTCTCCTTTGAAAGAAATAATTAATTATTTCACCGTGCGTTCCTCTTGCGGTAATCTTTTCCCTTTCCCCCATTAATCATATTGTCATGATGGTTCTCCAGAATCCACTTTTTTTACTTTTCTTTCTGTTTACTTACTTGGGTTTTCCTTACTTAATTAATTAACGATTTTGTGTTTTTGTACGTTTTCTTGTACTTCGACTCTTTCTAAACATAATTTGATGAATCCATTTTCGCCATGATCTTTCCCATCACCTCCTTTATATCTGAACCGTTTCTCAAATTTTAATTCGATGATTTCTTGGTTTAGATTATAAAAATAAATAAAGAAAATAAAGAAAAAAGATTAAGAATTATTAAAGAAAATGAATTCAGAACTCGAATCTGAATTTATCAGTCCCTTATTAACCAATAGAACTTTAAAACAGCTCTATAATTTGACTTCAGATACACAAATTGACGTTTTAACCCTACTTAGAAAAAATATAGAAGGAGCGGTTCAAGTTAGAAGACGAGGGAGAAGACGTAGAAATGACACAAGAACACCATCTTCGGGTGAAACTTTCCCTGACAGATAAACAAATAAATTAATATTTAATTCTTCTCTAATTATTTTTTTAAATATTTATTTTTTTAATTTATTTTTAGATATTAATTTATTTAGGTATTTTTTTAATTTTGAAAATATTTTTTTAAATAAAATCTTTTTTAGGTATTTTTCCGGAATGGCTTTAAAACTTTTGCCTTGGATTTAGTTTTTCTTATTTTCTAACTGAATTTTTACTTCCGAACTTATTTTCAATGAATTCTTTTTCGAACCTTTTCGGTAAAACTTAAAATTTCAAATTTGTATTTTTAATGAACTGAAAATGTCTAAGATTTTTACCTTACTAAATTTTATGATTAATAATAATGCCTTTAGCAAAGAGAGCGAATTAGAAAAAAAAGTTTAAAAAATTTAAAAAGAATGAATTAGAGAAATTTGATGGATGTGAAATGCCCAAAATGTTTGAAAATTTACACTATTTTCTGTCATTCTCAACCAGAAATCATTCTCAATGATTGTTCCAGACCCCTCTGTCAGTCAATTGGTGGGAAAGCAAGATTGAGCTATAAATTCCATATTTTCATATTTTACATTTTTACCATATAAAATTTCTGCACAAAACTTTAATATGAAAGATTTTAGCATTTTGTTATCAAAAAAAAAAATAAAATAAAATAAATTAGTCTCACCTTAAAATGACGCTGCAGATCATCTAGATGCCTGAATATTGATTTATCAAAAAACACATGTTCATGCTTGCCAAGGTCTATGATGCCCCATAATTTTGCTACATGAAATACATTACCACATCTATTTGTCAATGTCCTTGTACCCGGATCACAAGAGCTGCTAGTTCCAGTAATAATAACATTAATTCGATTAGCTTTCTTGTTAAGAATCATTTCGTTGGGTGTCGTTTCAAAAAATACCGAATTTTTTCGAATGAATTCTTGCAACTCAAATTTGGTCCATCCAATGATGTTACGAATTGTCTCACTAGCCTTGCCCAGGTATAGAAACAAATGGGATAAACTAAGTGATCCATTCTTTTTTTCAATCACTTTTCTCAAAAACATAATAGCTCGGTATTCATTTCCCGACATGCTCAAAGGAGCCGAACGAGCTAATACATGCAGGCCATTACTGTGAGCAACAGGCGTAGTCGGGGCGGAAGTAGCACTAAAGAACTCTCTTTGTGTATTAACGCTTGATACGTTCAATGATTTAGGTCGAATTGATTTGTTGGTGAATCCATTGATCTGTTTTGGTTTACGATTGAGCCACTGTGAAGGAAAATTATCTTTCAAACTCACCAGTTCACCTTGAACCTCAAAAACGTGTGGATGACGCAATAGGAATTTCCTAAATTCAACCTGTGGTCCAACAACCTCTCGAATGTTTATATCGGCTTGAGAAAGATGCCCGGCAAGACTTTTTATTAATATCCATTTTTCATCTCTTTTTTGTAATTTGGATTGAAAGAATTTCACTGCTTCAATTTCCATGTTAAAGTCAAATTTTTGAGGAAATTTCAGAGAGAGCTTGGAAATTTTAGAGCAAGTAAATTCGGTTTCTGTGTTGTCGGAACTGACAGTGGCATTTGTCGTATTGTTGCCTTGGGACACAAAAGAAGGTGAGGAACAATTGCTGATCAGTGAAACTGAATTCGGCATGTCTATCGCCACTGCACTGACATTGTTGCCTTTCACTCTGAACAGCGACGGATAGCATTCTAGAAACAGTTTGAGTCCATTGGCATTATTCCCACAAGCTATTCGCATATCTTCAGTAAAATTTTTACAGTAGAACCGATCAACGAGTTCATCGATTGTCAACTGATGATCTGAATTGAGGAGGACCTCGAGAAAATAGAGCATGGCCTTGTGATTTGGATCATTCATCATTTTATAAAGGAAGACTTCACGTTTTTTCAAGTAACCCAAACACGAATCTAAGTCTAAATCAATATCTCAATGAAATGAGTTAAGTGAAAATTCAATAATTTATATTTATTTAATGATTGCATGTGCTGTGTTAATTTAAATTTTCTTTTACTTCTCTTGGATCGATATTGACCCGGGTGAATAATCGTTAAAATGTGAGTTTTGCACCATTCAATCAATCCGAAATGACTCATTTAACATAGTTGTCAGGCCAGGCACAGAAAATATATGAGTAGCATTGATTAAATTATTAATAAATTGATTGCACTCAATTAAATAAAATAGTAATAATAATAATAATAATAACAATAATAATAATAATAATAATAATAATAATAATAATAATAATAATAATAATAATAATAATAATAATAATAATAATAATAATAATAATAATAATAATAATAATAATAATAATAATAATAATAATAATAATAATAATAATAATAATAATAATAATAATAATAATAATAATAATAATAATAATAATATTAATAATAATAATAATCTTGAGACTTGTCTAGAAGAAAAAATGCTTCTTTCGTTCATTTTTAAAATGAAACTTAGCGATTGTCTTTCAAGTAAAGATGTGCAAATAATACATAATATTGAGTTTATATTGTTAATTAAGGGGATACATAAAAGATATATCCCAAATCTCATCAAAATTAATTCACAGATTAAAATCCCTTATGGTGATAATAAATGATAGCAGTCCATTCCACATTACCATTCACTAAATATGGATGCTGTAGACATTCATTGACGCAAGACGAATATTGAGAATTATTTATTCATGTATACATGGAAACGTATGTTTTAGGGTTAGAACTTTTTATTCGTCTTTGAAAACTATTTTACATCAATTAATTCCCCCTTCGATTCTTTCTGGTCATTTTAACGACCTTTTCTTTTAAGAAATTTACTTTTTTTGAATTTTTGCAGGGTAAATTTTTATTATTTGAATAATATAAGGCCCTTAGTGCCGTTGTTCAATGAAAAGTTCTATTCAATTCTTCAATAATATTCGAGCATGACACTTTCTTATATTTACTACTATTTATCATTTTCTATTTTATTAGGTTATACTTATTAAGTTTTATTTTTCAACTACATTTTGTACAATTTATAGTATTCTGTTTTTGTATTCTTTGAATAATTTATTAAAAACAATTTAAATAATTAAATAATTCAAAGCGCACAAAACATCATGCAGCAATATTAAATCAGAACTGTAAATCATAATCAAATTTTATTTTTTTCACTGTTACTTTATTATTTAATTGTTCACCTTTAATCTGTTTTTTATTTACAATTTCATTAATTTAATTTTAAATTGATTATATGATAGAGTAAAAAGTGTGCAGAAAATATAAATAAGTGAACTATTATATTTAATTATTCAGTATTTTCTAAATAGTTTTAAAGGATTTATATATTGAAAGTTTTAAGGATGTCCATACCTAAGCCTCGTTTCACTCTCCTATTGAAATCTTCAATATATTCCCCAGTTTTCTGTATTGCACTAAGTAGGTGTCCAATATTCTTTACTTTGAATTCATTTATCGGAAACATCATTCTCTTACGAAATGTTCCCTCGAATAAAATCTCTGAATCGAAATATCGTCTTCGTAAAGGAACTTTATATCCTTCTACGATTTTAAACATATTTAGAAACTACGTGATGTTTTTTGATATCCATTTTGCATTTTCTTGTAAATAAATATAAAGATCCCTCTATTTCTTGTACAAGAAAGGTTTTGACAGGTATTGTCTGTGACGCCGTGTTTGCATTATACAACAATAATAATAATCTTTAAAAACTAACAAATTAAATTGAATCAAATATTTCAGAACTAAATTATAATCAAATGTTATTCTTTTCATTGCTAATTTATTATATAATTACATTATCAGTAAAATCATTAATCCTTTTGTTCACCTTAAATCCGTTTTTTTATAATTTCATTACCGTATTTTCCCGCACATTTTCCTATCTAGCATGTACATAATATATATTTTAAAATTTTCCACTGAGTTCAACTTATAGTATATCAATTCTTTTTAATGGTTTGGTTAAAATTCGCTGGTTATATTAGGGCATAAGTGATTTCATTCTGCCTAATATACGTGAGGGCATAAGTAATATCATTCTGCCTAATATACGTGAGGGCATGAGTGATATCATTCTGCCTAATATACGTGAGGGCATGAGTGATATCATTCTGCCTAATATACGTGAGGGCATGAGTGATATCATTCTGCCTAATATATATCAGGGCATGATATCATTCTGCCTAATATATGTGAAATATGGTAATTAGTTATATTAGGCACAACATTATAAATAAGTGTACTATTATATTTAATTATTTAGATTTTTATTTATAAAGTTTTAAAGAATCTTATACTTTTCCGTATCATATTTTGTGTTTTGATTTTATTTTTTTGTTGACGCTTTGAATAACGGCGTGGCCTTGTGGGTTCAGAGCGATTTTCTCCGAAAGTATAAGGCACCGATCAAAAGTTTTTACATAATAATAACGAACATTTTGAGATAAAACAAATTTTTATCATATTCTGATCGTCAGATAATTGAGTTACAATTTTGAAAAAAACCTTTTTCAAAGTGAAATTAAACATTGAAGTTGAAGGAAAAAATTCATGAAACATAAATTGTTTGATAGAACAACTATCGTTCATATATGGGTAAAAAGGTTCATAGAAAATCTATGTAGAACCTGAGTATTTTTCAAAATAGTAAAACTTACTTTTGAAAATTTTTGAATTTTTTTCTTATAAATTTGAATAATTTAGAAATATATGAACCAAATTTGAAAACGTCCACGGTATTTTATAAGATGAAAAATACAAAATTTAGCTTTTAGAGCTTTTCTAGAAAATTTTATAAAGTTGTAGAAGAAAAAATTTGAAATAAATACCCATCAATAAATCATTGGTTATCAAATATTTTATTAGTTATCATCAATAAATAAAAGTTCTCTGAATTTTTAATTAGTGAATTTTGATTCAGTACTTGCTTCAATATTCTATCAAAGTAATTCTTGTCAAACTGTCATATTCCAGTTATTTTTGTTCATAAAATAATTTTTGTGCCAAAATGGAGGATTTCACAAAAAATTCTGAGAATGAGGAATCAATGCTTGGTTCAGATTGCGATGCTAAAATCGACGATGAAATTTCTTTATTTAGATTCGCAGATATAGATGATTGGACAGATGAGGATCTGGATCCGACAATTCATACATTTTCTGAACAAACTCGTCTGTACATTAAAGTTGAACTGAACCTAATTGATATATCTGAACATTTTTTCGATGAAAAAACGATGAATCATATCGTGCGTGAAACAAATTTATATCAAAACCAGAACAAAATATGCATCAATCGAGAAAATATGAAAAACTGGGAAAAAATAGCAAATGAGGAATTGTTTTCTTTTTTGCGCTGATATTTCTTACCGGAATGTTATCCAAAAGGAAAATGAAAGACTATTGGTTATTGGATCCATTACTTCTAACTCCAGTATTCAATCGATATATGTCAAGGAATCGATTTTATGATATTCTGAGATGCCTTCACTTCAGCAATAATCGTGAAAATAGTACAAGAAAGTTAAATGTGTAAAATGATTATCATGAAGTAATCTTCCAAATAAATTTACTTTGGTTGAAAAAGAGATTCGGGACTCAAAGGGTTAAAAGTGTTATTACTTTATTTTTTCAAAAACATGTGATTATATTTTTTGATTATATTTTATTATATTATATAAAGAAAAACTTATTGCGAATGAATGTTGAGGCCATATTAATAACTTTTACGATGAAAGGGTTCATATGAGAAACGTGCAAATAGGTGCAACTTATACATTAATCGACTATTGACAATGAAATTAATATTGTATCACTATTGAATAGATTATTGTGCCACATGTTTTTAATTAATCATAAAATCTCGTAAAAAATCTATTTGAAAAACAAAAAGAAATAAAATGAGAGAATTTCTGGAGAAATGTGGCGTAATTAAAGTTGACTTAATTGAATTCATCACGCGTCATGAAATTGTGATTTGTTTTGAGTTGATTCTTTACCGACGTAAACATCTATTAATTCCCATAAACACTCAAAGAATTCCTAACATCGAAACTAATTTTTTTTCATTTTTGATCAAAAATTTTAGTCAACTCTCATTGGTTTTGATGCCGCATTTTTCTATACTTTATAAAAATACAATTAGAAGTTTTAGATTTCCCGAAATGTTTAGGAGGAATTTGTCTATAAATGGTAATCGTTGTCTTAATAATAAATGTTACTGTTAGGTTTTAGTATTATTTTGATAGGAAATGGATCCGATCATGGTGGACTAATTTTGTTTAAAAAATAACGGGGGCTTTAAATGAGTATTTGTGAATAGAATTTTAAATTTTTAACTTTTATCTTTGCAGGCTATTCGAAAAATGAGAGTTAGTAAGGTAATTATTAGCAATTTTGGGAAATATTACATGAAAAGCTGACGTTAAAATGATTTTATAAAGCCTAAAATAACGCTAGAAGCAAAGTGTTGAATTTATAAAGAATTCGATAGGGCCCGTCCATAAATGGCGTCACGCTCCTAAGGGGAGCGGATTTTGAGAAAGGTGACATCACAAAAAATGATTTCATTTGACAATTTTATAACTATTATTTAGTCATTCAAATAAATTTAATCTTTTATTCACTAGATGTCAACAGTATGAATTAAATTTTAATTAAATTTCACTTTAACTTATTTCATCAGGAAGAGAATTCGAGCACAAATATTTTTTATTTCTAAAATAAATCTAATGCAGACAGTTTTAGTTGAATTTTAATAAACTGAACTTTGATCATTATACTAATATCAAATTGATTAATTAAAATTTATATTATCAATTCGTAAATAATTTAATTAAGTCATAAAGACTAATGTAAAATATGTTTTCTATTCAGTAATTTTGCCATTAAATAATAAATACATAGCAATAACAGTAATTTGAAAATTGTGTTATTTTTTAAACTGTAAGTGTGGTCATTAGAGGTCAAAGCGTTGTGACGTCATATTTGAGAAGGGCTGTCATTTTGTGACGTCATATGATGAGGTGGTCAAAAATGGGCCAAAATTGCGTGACGTCATTTATGGACGGACCCATAGGGAAAATATTACACCCTGGCTACTTGCGTTCATTTACATCCTAAATTCTTGAACACAATTTCGAACAATCTATTCTGGTTTAATCAATTGGAAAATTGTAGTTCAATTTTTACAAAAATAGGTAAGTCATCCTGAAGGGAGAATATCTTTGGAACTATCAGTGAGTTGAATGTGGTTTGACTTAGTTAATCTTTCTTTTCAATACAAAAAATTATTGCTTTCATTTCTTCGATCGTTCTGAAAAAATGAGGAAAATTCGCCAGAATTTATATATTTGAATCTTTCCAACTTTGCAATTAATTTAAACAATAAATGCTTTTAATCCTTTCCGTTCAATCTGAATTTAGGATTTTTAAATAAGAATAAATTAATTTCAATATTTTAATCGTTTTGTTAACACAAAACAATTTTTGTTTATCAGGTTTATGTTAAATTTTGTTAAACTCGTTGTTTAATTCGAAAATGACGATTTATGAAAACTTTAGCACTTTAACGTTCCCATAATTGTGAATAAGTAAAGACATGTTTGGTTGGAATCGGGTGATAGAATTTACATGCAATTGTCAATTTAGGTCAATTGTGTTGAAGTTTTTTATGTAGTGTGTATATTATAGTCAAATATAATTGTTTTAATATAGATTTATAGTATTATTTCGGTGGGACGCAGAGTGGCCAGTATTTTTAATTAGCCTGATTTGTAACACTTCAGTGCGTTTGGGTTTCCGACAGCTGACCTAGCCTATTCAGCATATAAACAACATGGAAAGACTGAAATGTGTCAGAATATCAGAAAATGTCAGGTAAAGAATGCGCCACTAGAGAGATTTAGTAAATGGTAGAAGGAAATTGTTACGCAAAATTTACGATATTATATTAATTAAAACATTTTCAAAAGACCTTTATTTGTTTATATATAAAAGTTACAAATAAATTTTTATGTTGTCAAAATTAAATTTTTTGTCAATAAAATTTTCTTAATTGCACCGAAAACGCTGAACTACATTTTTCACTTTCTTTACTTATTTTATTCATATATATTTTGACAAGCGTTGAAAGTTTGTGTAATTGTAAATTATTAATTCATCAGAAGAAATAAATTTTTAATTATTTATTGATTTATTGTTGCATGTTATTAAATTTTGAGATAAGATTTTCGTTGTTACTTACAAATTATCAGTCGAAGGAATTTATTTAAATAATTAAAATTAAAGAAATTCCATTAATGTGACAGTTTATTGAAAAATTTCACGAAAAATAATTTTATAATTGCTTAAATATTTGGTGGTCATGACAGAGGATTTAATTATTATATTTTTAATTATTATAGGGTACTATTTTTTTTAATTTCTAAAATTAATCATTTAGCCACTTAATTTAATTTATCGATATCAGATTTAATTTTAGTTAGTATAATTTAATTAATGATACTCTGGATGATGTATTAGATATTGTTAGTTTAGATGAAATTGTAAAAACAAAAAAGTATCGTGGTAAAAATAGGTTGTTTTTACCCGTTTTTATCATGTAAAGAACCTAAATCGGCGAAGAAACAACTGGAAGGTACGTTTAATGGATATAAATGGATGTATTTAAATTCATTGGACAAAAAATTATAGTTGCAAACATTTTATTGGAATAGCGAAACGTCTCAATCTGTGTAAGATACCTCAGAATGCTTTAAATATAAGCATTGGTTTCAATCGAAGCCGAGGCCTGCCAGCTTTAACAAAAGCGGCATTAAATGTTCAACCAAATGAAGCGGCAAGGAATGAAGTTAATGCGACTCCTGTAGTTGCAACTACTAAATGTTTGAAAGTATGTTAAACTTGAAATTTCCCATCCAAAAGCTTTATTGATTTGAATTTTCAAGGTTATCTAACAGAATATAATTTTGGAATTGTAACCGATATGGTTGACTGATTTTAGAAGTATTATTTAAATAAATTTAATTAAAGAGAATGTTATTTTGAATTTTGTGAGTTAACCATCTTGCGTTTCAATCATTTCCAACAAGTAAAAATTTAGCATGTGCTTTAAATAAAAGTTGGATCCTCAAACGTAATTCAAGGTCTAGAAATATTATTAATTTACTTCATCATCCTTAAACTAATCAACTTTTACAATTCGAGGCTAAAAATAATTTTTGGTAACACCCAAGGCCGGCTGTTGGTTTTGAGGGGCCTCGAAAATGGTACTTAAACATAATTTTATCAATTTATTTAATGAAATATTGATTCCTTCAATATATTCAATAATATACATAAATAAACAAAATATATTTTTATTCTTATTTTGTACAAACCTTTTTTTACTGCTTATTCCTCGATAATATCATCAAAATTTATCTGTTTTATTAGCTCTTACTCTATTGACAACATAGCAACCCCCTCTAACCTATCTTGTTGTATGGTTGATCTTAGATAATTTTTAATTTACTTTAATTTGGAAAAACTGCGTTAGATGGAAGCTTATGAAACAGGCGTTGTTAGCATCATTCTCAATGCTATATATGTATTGGAATATACATCGTCTATATTATCTTTGTGTCATGTCAATCTTATGGAGTTGTATTCTCTTGAATATTTTTGGGACAAAAAGTTTAACTCATGAAATATATTTTAACCATCAATATCAGCATTTTCGCCATCTTGAAGAAATAGATGACGATCGTTGCAATATTTTTTTAATTCATCATCGTTTTTATTTTTTAAATTTCCAATGTTATGTAAAAAACCAAATACATCCTTATAACGAGTATACTGTTCAAATCTTTCAACCAGAGCAACAATTTTTAAAAAATAGTCCACTTAAAATAACTGTTTTGCATCGTTTCCAATGTCGTTATTATTTTCATAGGTATTCATTTAAGTTTTTTGAAAGACCTACGTTAACATCCTTGCAAAAAATGTTGCATTTGGTGTCAAAAACTTGCCCTAGCTACTAATAATTGTTAGAAATATGAAAACGCGGGGCCCTTTTAAACGAATGGCCTCGGGAAAAATTCCCGAAGTCCCGACCTCTGAGCCGGCTCTGGCAATACCTAATATATTGAAGTAAATTGAAATTTTATCAAATTATTCAAACGCTAATTTGAACAAGGTAGTCCATTCTGATACTTAGGAAATTTTATTTTGCAGATGGTGGCACATATGACTCAAGTGGGTGGAATTTCATGAATCTTTGGAGATATTGTCGGTTGAATATAAATAGGAGGGGTAGAATTATTTGGTGAGGGATCGGTTAATGTAGGAATATTCTAAGGGGAATATATTCAGTTAAAGTGCATTGTACAGTAATATTTATTTTAAATTTCGAGTAGAGTGATAGAACAAAAATTTAATTCTTTGTAATTATAACTGGTTTTATCAAATGATTTTATAAATTATTTGACGTTAATGACCAATTTAGTTTACTTGATTTTAGATGTTATCATTAGTGAACTTATATCAGTTTCCCTTGGAAATTAATGATAATTATTTAGATATTTTTAGTCTAGATTGACGACTTTGATAATTTGTAATGAATTTATACTGAATTTTCTGAATAATTTGAGCAATCAGTTAATCAATTTGAGTACACATGTGATAAAATACTTTTAAAAAATCATTAAAATTACTTTATTAATAACTTGAATGATTAGTATTTAAGATAAATATTTACTGGATTATCAATGACTATAATTTCAAGTTCTTTCTTGTCCATTAATTGACTTTTTATGATATTTATTTACTATGTTTTGAATAATTTAAATTTTTTACATGTTATTTTTACAATAATTTCATCAATTTTTACCTAGTTATTTGAAATCTTACAAGTACTGGTACCTCGAATTCCGTCAATCAGTTGCATTTTTATTATTGTTATTATTATTATTTTCAAAAATTATAAAGACTTCATTTATTATAACTAGAAATCTTAATTTTTTAAAATAGAATAAAATTAAACTTACAAAGTTTTTAAATTATGTTTTTTAAAATAATATTTAAGTTATAAAAATCATAAGTTTTATTAAATTTAAGAATTCTAAATTAACATGTTATTCGAATTAATTATGAATTAGTTGCAGAAATTAGTAGGTTTTAGTAGTGCATTAACATATTATCAATTTATAGAATATTGAGAAATACCGTTGAGAATTGAAAAAACTTAAAACAAAAAATAATAATATATTTACCAATAAGATTTATTATTTTCATTAATAATTTATTTTTAAGTTCATAAAACCGAGAGAAATTTTATTTAATAATATTTACTGTGACAAACAGAAATTCGAATTGATATAAATATTTAATACCCTGATATAAAATCTCACATACCCCAAATAAAAAACACTATAATAAAAATATGAACAGTTTTGCGTAGTGCTAACACATATAGTTAACTAGTTATCGGTATGTTATTACTTTGTTGCAATATTTTTATAATCTTGTTACAAATTGCTTAAATTCTTTACCATTGTTGAAATTTTTCCAAAATATATCATTACTTTGTTGCAATTTAATGAAAAATGTTAATACTTTGTTGTAATTTAATGAAAGGTTTCATAATTTTGTGGTAATTTAGTGTAAATTATATATTAAATTGCTGCCATTCACCGAAATAATTTCCCACTTTATTGCAACTTAATGAATACTTTATAACATTATTGTGAGTTATTAAAAGATTTCGTTATGTTTGGATTTATTGTAATATTTTTATTAATTTTGTAACCATTAACTGAAATAATTTATTATTTTGCAATAATTAGTGATTGAATAGTTTAAAATATTGTAATAGAAGTTATTATTTAATGATGTGATGAATTTTACAGTTTTGATATTACTCATATGCAATAAAGATGCAATATCAATGCATGCTTTTCATTGGTTGGTATGTTCTTAACCTATATGAATTGTATGTATTGAATATTATTAATTTGTGCGTGTGTACGAAATAATGTTAATATGTGCGTGTTTTAATATATGTATACGCATGTGAGTGGGTTTATTGTAATATGTATTAACATCTATTACACTAAGGTCTGTGTGTTACTTGTTGATTCTAAATCATTTCCTACTCTTACTCAATTTATTGATAACTATTTTTGTAACTAAAACATGTTGATTTGTAAATATTTCAGTAAAGGAATAAAATGAATGAATGTGAAAGACGTATATTTGTTTAAAAAGATGTGAATTCAAAAATGGTGTACTGATTAATTGTCGATTCTCGCGTCTGTGTGCGCTTTGTACTGGTTTTTGGAGTCTTTTGTGTGCGCACACAGACGCGGACATATTTGTGGAATTTAGACAAAGTTTTGGTATTTGGTTTTCTGAGATTGCGATTGATTTGAATTTTGCTTTGTGGCTTTATGTTTTCGAGAAATTGATTGTTGGATTTGAATTCCTGTTCTTTTGAAAATATATGGTTTTACATCGTATTTTGGGATTTTGATGTCTATTTGATTTTAATAAAATTGATATTCGGATTTTCTTCAATGAATTCAATTAATACTCTAATTACTATGCTCTTCAATGCAACTGGGACGTTCACATATCTCAGGATGGTAAATGTGTGACGTGCAAGGATGGATTTATTATAAGAATTGAATCTGATAACTCAATGGAAAATAATGATGATGCCTTAAATGTTTTTCATATTATTCGTCATGTTCCTGTTGGAAATACTACAAACGAAACTGATGGTTCCTTTTTATGATGCCAAGAGATCCTGATAACATAAATAGTGTGTTTGACCAACTAATATCAAATTTATTTGGTGGATAGCTGCCGCTGGATTTTAGATCCGATTCGTCAGATTACATATTTTCAGATCAAAGTTTCGACAATTGTGTGAATCAATTTGAACAAAGTGGTCCTCCACCAGCAAATGAGGCAGATATTGAGAAATTTCAAGTCAAGAAAATCACCGCAGCTAATAATACCGGTTCCATTTGTCTGTCAGATTATGAGGTGGCCGATGAAGTGTACGAGTTGCTCCGTCGAGAAACGCGGATTATTATAATAAGGACCAAGCTTCAAAGGACGACTAAACAGTGTACTAAAAATGAAATTTCACAATTTTGATTACATCATAGTCTCATTTAATAGATAATTAAAATTTAATCAAAAATTTAATTTGAAATTTAATCAAAAATTTAATTTAAAATTTAATCAAAATTTATGACATAATCAATGTTTTAAATAAAATTAAAATTATTACATAATCGACAAGGAAAACAAAATTTTAAATTATTACATAATCAACGATTTTACCAAATTAAAATTATTACGTAACCGACAATTAAAGAAAAATTCAAATAATTACATAATCAACGATTTAGACAAAATTAAAATTATTGCGTAATCGATAATTAAAACAAAAATTTTAATTTTTAAAAAAAAGTAGGGGGGATTTTAAAAATTAAAAAAAATGTAGGGGGGAGGTCTTTAAAATTTTTTTTTAAAAAATAGGGGGTATCTGGATCTGGAGTGCATATAACTATCTACTATTGTGAATTATTTGACTTAGTTAATTAAAATGTATTTTATCATTTAATTATTCATTTGTCCAATTAATTTAGATAATTAGTTTCAAGTAAGAAATATTATTTTCGTGTTTATTTTATTTATTTATTTTTTCCGAAAAAATTAATATCCAGTTTATCTAAAATTAACTCAGCGTTTTATTTTATAATAAATTAAATAATTACTATTTAACATTTTATTCAAATTGAAATATTAATGTTATAATTTACGCTCTTGTTAGAATATATTAAATGTAAATGTAAAATAAAAAAAATAACAAATAAATAAATAATTAGAAATAATTAAATAAAATATTAATAAACTAATTAATTAATTAAATGTAATAAAATAAAAACTAACTAAAGTAAGTAATTAAAATAAAAACATAATAATATAATTAACTAATAAAATTAAAAATAAAAAAAAATAAATAGAAATGATTAAATAAAATTTTAATTTAAAAAGAAAATAATAAATAAATGATTCAATTGGTCTATATTTGATCTTGACATTTCATGACCTTGAAAGTGGGTTGGAATCCTCATTATATACTACTATATATATATATATATATATATATATATATATATATATATATATATATATATATAATGAAATATTTAGACAATATGAAAAAAAATAAATTAAAAAATAATTAATAATTAATCACTAAATAACTACTAAAGTAAATTGCTAACAAATTGTCATGAATTGACCAGAATTTGAAAATATCCGAAAAAGACATGGTAGATTAAAAGCGAGAAAATTAAAAAGTTAATTTTAGTTAAATTATATTTTTATTAATCACATATTGTTCTTTTCCTCGGTATTATTCGACGTTGATCTTGAATTGCCATTGCTGACGCAGCGGCATATTCCTGCATCAATCATGTCATGCTATAAGCAAGTCTCACGAAATCTTTTATGTCAAATAAGCTTATATAAGGATTTATTATTATAACAATATAAAATTATTTTTCAAATAGCTAGGTAAAACGTATTATACTAAAAACACATTATCCTACCTAAAGGAAAAAGGTCCTTTTCAAAAGAGGATGTCTAATCAATTCATTTTAATTGATATTCAAGATTATGTAGCAACAAAAGAAATTTAAAAATTTTTATTCACAACAATAGAAAATATATAATAAATAATTAATGAGATCTAGAGCAAATGATATGACACACAATAATAAGATAATTCTTTATTTTTTATATTTCAATGACCGGATTATTTCAAGTGTTAATTTTCTCGTTTTGTATGACAAGCCAAGGGATATCGGTGACCAGAAAGATTCTACCGTACCTATCAAACTGTGAAGTGAATTGTTACAAACTATTTTTCAATTTCAATTATTTATATATGTGACAGTTTACTGCTAATTTCATCGCAAATTTAAAATTGAAAAGCAAATTTAAAGTTACAAATATTTATTATTTTAATAAAAAGATTATTTACAACTTGACCTTTACCAGAAAAAAGTGCTAATTAGTATTTGTTAAAATTGTCCATTAAAAATTATATAAACTTCTCTTATTCAACCTATATAATTTCATTTATTCAAAGGACTATCTTTCTTTTTTAACAATTAACAGTAAGGAATAAGCTAGGCAAATCGCCAATCTAATTATCTTTTGACTTTGTTGGAATATTTTTGATTCTTTCATGAAATGTGACAATTTAGAATTGTTGATGTTGTCGATGGAATTAAATATTATTCAATTTTTAATTTAACTGCAAGCGTGTCTTGAAATATTAACAATTACATGTTATCGATGTTACCAATATTTATTATCTATGACAATTACAATCGATTTGATTTCTACTAATTTAATTGATTCACTACTCAAAATTCGGAAGTTATTAGAACACAGTGAGTAATAACCCAATTATCACTAAGCTGCCTCTCGGTTGAACCTCCTTGATATACCTATACCAATCGGCTGGTTACTTTAACTTCAATTTCGCTTTCTTTAATCTCTGTGATACCTTGTTTCAAAATTTCACTCCTCAAAATTATAATAAATTCTGAATTTAGTGTTTCTCTACTTCTTTTGTTTTCTCCAAATATTTCGTCTATTTTTATTCTTTCTTTTCTTTTGTTTGATTCAGTTTGTGTTTCTATCTTTTATAGGTTATCTTTTTCTAACGATTAAAGATAGTCCAATGTTTTTTTCGCTTTCTTTTTTTCAACCTATCTCTGACATCTCCACACATTCCAGTTATCGTAGAGAACTGTTTAGATATGCAATTTTTTGATTATTTTTCCTTTTAATTTTCTGACTTCCCCGGTGGTCTATTCGTTATTTCGGATAAGCTGTCAAGATAAGGCAATTCCATTTTCCAATTTGTTTTTTTTCTTTTTAATTTGTATTTGTTAATTAATAGCGACCTTATATGTCATTTTCTTTTCATTTTTACATTTCTTCTGCTTATCAGAATTCTGGAGAAACATACCCATCATTTTATATATTTTCTTCCCACTCACTTTGCTCATTTTAATAATTATTTAATTTTATCATTTAGGTATTCCCAACAAAATTTTTCACACTTTTAAATTTTAGCTTAATGTATTTGTTAGATGTTTTTAATATTTTAAATAACATATTTTTTAAATTTAAATTATTAATCCAAAAAAAAGATAAAAATGAAGTTTAAAGAAAATTTTGAAAATTCCATCTAAAATCAAGAGTAAATTTAAAAAAAATATTTCAAAATCAAAACTTTTCACATAATAAAATTTACCACAAAGACTTATCATTTATTTATTATTATTATTATTATTATTATTATTATTATTATTATTATTATTATTATTATTATTATTATTTCAATTTTTGTTTTACATAATTAATGACAACTAGTGTAGCAGTTACATAATAATAATAATAATAATAATAATAATAATAATAATAATAATAATAATAATAATAATAATAATTTAATGAAAACACGATTACATGGAGAGCAGGGATACCATAATCTTCATATTAAATTAATATTTCATAATTGCATAATACAAATTTCTATGTTGCACTATTGAATTTCCCTGATTAATATTTATCAAAAATTAGATAATATTAAAAATAATATTTCTTTCATTAAATTTAATTTTCAGAAATTTTTAATATGAAATCATTTTAAGCAGTATAATACGTGTATCATTAATTATATCTTAATTGGTTACGAAGGTAAGTTGTGAAGGTCATGTGAAGCAGTATCGCAAAGAAATGTTTCATACTAATGGAGTAAAGTCATGATCCGTGCTTTTTTGTCTTGTGACAAATTTACAGAACCGGAAATGTTTTGCGTCACACTGGAAAATCCATTCTATTAAGTTTATATATCAAATCACAAGAAAATTTAAGGTTTCTTTGAGTTAATAAAAAATAATGTTAATTCAACGTTAATTTTAGAAGATGCATACAAGCTTAAATAAAAGTATGTTGACCTATTTCAAAAATATTTCAAATTAAATTGAAACTAAAGATTTTACCAAAAATTTTTATACTTTTGGATTTCATATCCCACTCTTGACCTAAAAATCAAAAATTCTTTTGAGAAATTCTTTTTATTTCAAACAGGATTCAAGTAAAAGATAGATGGTGGAAAATTGAAAATTATATTCCAAATTTTCATATTAATGCTTGTAAGACTGGATCAAAACAATATATATATATGGTATACGATATTTCGGCACAACCTTTATCAAGTGTATGTACATTTTGAGAAATAACTTTCGGTTGAATTCCAAAATAGGGTTATGGTGTGATCAAAAATATCTCTAATTTGATTTAACAAATCTTTTCTTTTCAATTTCCTTTCCGAAGTGCTAAAAATTATAAGCCACTCAGTTAAAACGATTTTGCCGTGGAATAAGAATCTATAAATTAAACGTAAGTTTCCGGTTTTTAGAAGTTATTTTATTCAATAATCATGAAGGAGTTTTCCCATAATATTGTTCTCCTTGGACATTTAGTTCAATTTAATTTACTTTTGCGTCAGATTTGATTCCAGATAAAAAAATGTCACTTTTCCAACCAAGACTTTGATACGCAGCTTTTGTCTGTGAAAAAAATATGGACACAATTTTCTTTAGTATTTTCGTTTTGTTCTTTTAATAAAAGATGAAATTGTTTAAAAAATACAGCTTAACGTTGCCAGGCAAAGGTATTATTTTCCGTAAAATTCCATCAGTATGAATTCAAAGAGTCAAAGATGGGAACACATGTATAAAATCATTTATAAAAATCCATTTTTAATAAAAACACTAAGACTAAATATACGTTAAGGAAATTATCCTCATCACTAATCTGCCATCATATTCTGTTCCAAAAGTGATATATGGAAACAATAATAATGTAATAGTTATGACTTAATGAGTTAATTAAATAATCTCAAAAAATTAGTTGCACAATGTAGAATTTTAGTTGTAGAGGATTGATATTTATTCACTAATGCCTCACATGAAGTTTTTGCCACTTATTACTAAATTTTTATATTAAATTTTAAAATCTTTCAAGTCAGTTGCTTCTTTAAACATTTTCCTGTACTCAATAATATTACTCTTTCCTTTGAATCGGTTATAATCCTGAACTCGTATGCGGAAATGACGAGAAGTCTCTATAATGTGTGTGGCATAGCACATATAGAAACATATACACTAGATCAGATACTAAACCTATTATGATTTGAAATTTATTTCTAAACATATTTAATGATTGTAAATTATAAACTTAAATTTTTTAAAACCTTTCGAATATGGAATAACAAAAACATTAGATTTTATAGGTTCACCATTATTAAATTAATTATAATTTCCATTATAATTTATCATTAGACAAATCAAACATATCAGTTTTTTGCAGCATCAACCGATTCGTGTATATTATTTTATAACTGAGCTGCTGCAAATTTTTGGACATACGATTTTACCAAAAATAAATTAGGC
This sequence comes from Schmidtea polychroa, assembly GCA_959609185.1. Lineage (NCBI taxonomy): Eukaryota > Metazoa > Platyhelminthes > Tricladida > Dugesiidae > Schmidtea > Schmidtea polychroa. Next base: position 19,123 of record CAUHTR010001800.1, on the reverse strand, counting down.
ATACTATTTGGAGGTATCCGTTACTTATTATTCTTAACATATTTTTCCAGACTTATAAAATTTGTTTCAAAATTACAGTTATTTTCTTCCAAATAAAACATATATATGAAATAAATTCATACAACAAGACTGAGAAAATAAAATAATGTTTCAACAGTAAAATATTTTGCTGATTCTTTGAAGTCACCGTATGTTTTTATCTAAAATTGGTATATAGAAATTTATTTTTTATAAAGAATATTTAAATGATAAAATTTTAGTTTGATATCATTGTATAAACAAAATTGAAAATATTTCATATATTGCTTTAAAAATGTCAAAATGAATTCATTTAAACAAATTCAATAGACTGTTGTAAACAACTGAAATAAAAAAAAACAATTTATTTTTAGCTGGTAAAACAAAAAAAATAGAAAGAATTAAAAGAACCATTTGTTATTTTATGAATTATATATTCAACAATTTAATTATCAAATTAGAAAAAGAAAAAATATCAAAGATGCGTAAAAGATAATGATGAATATTCGGTGTCTTAAAATGTTTCTCGCCATGTGGCAAATGAGGATTATTCACAAAAATTATTAATTTAAGGACCCGTACTTCTTCAGAAAGGTATTGTATTTGTTACCGGCAATGACAACATAATTATTAGTTTCTGATGTTTTTTAAAAATAATTTAAAATTTAACAAAAATAAAATAATAAATAAAATTATTTAGTCAACAAAATAAATATAATATATATGGACACATAATTTATTAGTATAATGCTCAAATTTTATAAATTCAGCCATTCATTTTAATCAGTGTCTGCAGAGGCAGGCCCGGATCCAATACGTGCGGGGCCCTCTCTCTCTCTCTCTCTCTCTCTATATATATATATATATATATATATATATATATATATATATATATATATATATATATATATATATATAGAGAGAGAGAGAGAGAGAGAGAGAGAGAGAGAGAATAATTGAGAGAGAAGATAGTACTATCCGATTAATTAAACATTAGTCAAATATGACATTTACTGGTATCCGTTTCTATAATATGATATATATTTTATAATAAACTCAATAATAAATCTCATCCATCAATGCGAACTTAAAATAAATATATTTTTAATTATTTGAATAATTTATAATTTATCCTTTATCGTCAAAAGTAATTTGCTTTAAATTTCGAAAAATAACTTTTTGTTAATTTTGGTGGTGATGCAGGGCCCGATTAGGCCCAATGGCTCCAATCGCTGTGCACAGGGTCCCCAAATGTTACATCACGCGCTGATTTCAATATAATCAATGATAACATTATATTCAATTAAACATTATAATGATAACAATTACATACTTATCAACTATATCGCAGAAATTTACCCTGTCTCACAAAGTGATAATCCTACAATGAAGAATGAACCTACGACTAAGATGGTATAATCTAGTCTGGAATTTCCAAAGTAGCCAGCTATTTCATGTAATTCAGCAATATCAGGCATGTCACGTATACAGAAATATTTCTATGCCAATCTAAACATGCAGCGGCCGTTTGCCAACCGCCTTGAAAAGGAAAAACGGCAGTTCATTCAACAAATTAAGGCGAACACTCGATAAGAAAAATTAATATTTAAATAAACTAAAAACACTGATTAAATACTTAACACGAAAACAATTGAGTCCAAGTGGGTAGTGAGCATAAGTTTGAATTCGTGCACATATTTTGCTTATGGGGTGGGGTACGGCTTATATATATAATAATAATAATATATATAATATAATACATAGAATAAGATAAATCAGGTGCAAATAATTTTGGTGTTAGGGCCGCCTATTTTGAATAGGTCAGAAGTGAGTTGCTTACATTTTTAATAATTCCTAACCCAAGTTCATTTTCAAAGTTTCGATTTGGAATGTATATGATACATTCAATGTGACATAGTAGATTGAGAACTTAGGGCTTTTCATTATCTTAATTTTTGTTTACCTTCCAAATGACACATGAAATGTCATGGCAAAATCACAAAGTTCGAAATTTAATACAAATAAACTTAAAACTGAATTAAATTTTTACAAATTGTAAGCAATAAAAAATCTTTTTGATTAAAATACTCAAATATTACCTTCATAGTTCTGACTATCATATAAATCCGAATCCGATATCTCGGACATTGATGAAAATGTAAAATTGTATGATAAATTTTTCCTTTCTTGAAGCAATCGAAAGATTAAACAAACCGTTAATTAATATTTCTTTGATTTGATCTGGAAAAAATCAGAAAATGCTCGAAAATCCAAAGAAAATTTTAACCACTTTATTGCTGATAAATCAATCGATTTCCATCGTTACTGTTACACTGCTACTTCGTACCTTATCAGATCCTTTTGACACACTTGATATACACACAAATACAATTGGTGTATTCTAATTGGTGCATTCCAATGTCGAACATGTACATGTACAAATGTGTGCATTGCCGTGTGTGCATGTGTGGCGAAATTTGTGCAATTCCACCAATGATGTAGTGCATAACCATTTGGTTTTCTGATGTCTAAAATTAATTTTATCACATGTCTTTTAGTCTGTGAAACTAAATTTTAGAATTGGAATTATTTTAAATTAAAATATTATTTTTCAACGACAATTTATCACGGTAATTATAATTAAGGATTTTATCATAAAGGGAAAATTATTATTTTTTTCCCATTCAAATTCGTTTCCCAATCGCCGATTGCGGGCGGCTGTAATGAATTATAACCGAATACAATTGAGTTGATTTCGCCTTGTCAAAGAGTAAGAGATCTTGAGTAAATTGAAACCAACAGTTGCATTGAAATTCAAGTTGCTGCACTGTTAATTAATCTGTCAAAAATTGAACAGTGATTAATGCCGTGTATTTGTTTCCCAGTTTTTGAATTGCGCTGTCGACTCGTAATCACTTTGTCAAACTCTCTGACATCTTCGTCTTCTCTAAATCCGAAACGAATGAAGGATTTTGTCTCCTTGAAATCTTTGATTATCAAAGTCGCGTTTATTGAACTTGAGTTAATTCTTTTTTCTCATTTCATAGATTAAAACAAATTTATTTTTGATTGAAAAATTAAATTTAAATAATTAGTTTTAATCTGAATATCGCATAGATGAAATGAGTTTGTGAAATTTTTACCCCGACCATTGAAACAAAGATTCTTCAATTGTTATTGTCGTTTTTATTAAAAAGTTGTTCTTCGAAGAAACATTCTTCGGATTAACAGGGACGAGACTTCCCTTATTTTGTAAGATGAAGATGAAATTTTTTTAGTAATTCATATTTTTTTGAAAATTCATATTAATTAAATAATTATTTTATAATTTAAATATATTAAACAAATCATTTGCAATACATATGCATGACATGTACAAATCATTATTCATATAGGTCATACACAAATGCACGAGGCAACGCAGAACCTTCATAAATTGGCATAATTTGTGGTACAGCATTTCCGGAATATGAAACAAACGACAGAATATAGCAACATATATAGCAAGAACATTGAATGTTTCAAAGATGATTTGTCACATTCTTTCTCTATTAGCATTGGGATTTAGTTTCACCAATACCAACTATACCTCCTTGATTACTTAGTCGACCAACAATTGACAAAGATACAGCGTTGCACATTTTGATTCCATTATCAATGTCCAAAGCGAAATCTTTTTTCATTTTCATTGTAACTAAATATTGAAAATAAAAGAAAGAAAATTTACGATTCCAAATTTTTTATTAAACCAGCACAATTTGAAATTTTTAATCAATAAAACAAAATCTCGAAAACACATAAATTCCGAAAATCCAAATTCCAGAAGCATAGAAAATTCAATAATCAAAACAGTTGACGCACACAAAATTAATAAAATCCAACTACATGGTGTGTGCTAAATCACTGCAGGCGCGAATATTTGAAATTAATCAAATGTCATGTGTAACACACATACATGTTATTTGCAATACAAATGCGTTAATTTTATTGGTTACATACTTGATTCTCCATATACGAAAGAGAGTTTAAATTATATAGTAGTCATTATTTTTATAAAATGCAATCCAAAAAAATATTTTGGTGAGAAATAATTTACTAATATATTCATAGAAACAAGTTAAATTAAGAAAATAATTGTAGGATAAAAAAAGAAACCGGTTCAAGAAAGGTGTATCATAACCATAAAAAATGTTTCATGGTATATGAAATTATATATCAATTCTCAAATGCTGTCAAATGGATCAAGTCACAATATTCAAGCTTCAAGATGTTGCGGCAGTAAACTGTGTTTTTCATGATGCTTTTGGAGAAATTGAATTTAAAGATAATGAAAACTGGTTTGTCAATATTTTAAAATGGGAATATTAAACCAATTTCAAAGATGTCATTCGTATGTCCAATTTGGTAAGTGGATAGCGCTTGAATTTCTAAAAGATTTTTAATATATTTTTAATAAATGCTGAGTTTGATTTGTCTTGTTATATATGTCAATTGGAAATGGTGTAGAACGTTCAATTTCTTAAAGAGATTGACAATTTGAATTTCTATTTCTAAAAAAATAAATATAAGTATTATCCAATAATGCTTATTATTTTGAATTTTTATTGCCTTTGAAAAATTTGAAAAAATAATTTATTATTATTATTATTATTATTATTATTATTATTATTATTATTATTATTATTAATATTACTATTATTATAAAATTTCGTATAAAATTGTATTTAATATTTTCCTGTCTACGAGGTTTCTAGGTTTGTATTAAATAAACTTTAGTAAAAAAGACACAAAATAATTTATTTATTAAAAATAATTATTTTTTTTCAATGAACATTTTTCCTAAGTACTTCCAAAAATTGGCAAGCAAATAATTCTTTTCGTTTATAATTGATTTGGCTGTATTATTTCAACAAACATTTCGTTCCATCTGGCAGTTAAAAAAATTTTCGAAGTATTGGAGAAAATATAATATACATCATTTTGGTTTTTGTTTTGCTGGGTTTAATTGATAATACTCTGGGAATTTTCAATTTTTTGGATTTTCTTCTCCCACTCAGCGAGATTTTTAAAACTGAAAAGTTCTTCAACCTTGATCAAATTCGAATGGATTTAACAATGATTCAGATTTGCGATCAGTGTTTTATAATATTATATTTTATATTTAATTTTCGTAAATGGGAAGATATGAATAAAAATCAAGTGAAGGTCATGAAGCTAATAATAATAACTTTTAGACCTCTCAGTAGGCTATGGCAGTTGAAAATCCAAGCAAATAAAAGTGTTTTGTTTGGTACAACTTTAGATGTATAAATCACCATTTCATTTCATTTTATTTTTACTCTATATTAACTTCACGTTTGATTAATTGATTGATTGTGCAACGCAAATTTCGTGAGGCCAAATTAACCTGTTTTCCGCGATTGGATTGAGCTGACTTTTGGCTAGGAGATTCATTGTCGAGAACACTGCATGCTATCAAAATTTCAGATCGATCCGATCACGGAAAGTGGGTTAATTTGAAAAATATATATATATGTCAAATCTACTGTTATTTCCTTAATTCAATACAAATTCTTATCTATTCATTAACTTCGGATTAAAGAGAAACGTAATTATATCTAAAATATGTTGAAATTAAGAGAGTGAAATATAGAATTTCAAAAATAATATTTTTTATGGTTGATTTTTTAAATTATTTAAATCATTTATAAAAAAATTATTTTTAATGGAATACAAAATTTATTTTAATTTTTATTGTAATTTATATAATTTATAAATATATTTTATATTTGATTATAAAATAAAATTACTCTGCCAAGGAAGTTTTTGGAAATTAATAAATATTTATTATTTCTGATTTGTTTATTTAAATTCAATAAATTAATAAATGTTTATTTCCAATAAAATTAATTTTTAATCAAATTTTCAAGACGATAATTTGATGAAAACTACTGATAAATATTTCCCATTTTGATTTATTTTTCAAACAACATAAAAATGCAATTAGGAATTTTTTTATAGCGATTAAAATTATTTAGTTTCATTAATACATTTGGAAATTTTGCCAATTTTCCTTGATCGGGAGATAACTCAGGTTTGGCCAGATGATGAAAATTCTTCTGATAATAAGTCTGTTTAATCAACAGATAACATACAAATGGAATTCTGCCGAATTAGTTCAACGCCATCCATTTTAATGAAAAAATATCATTTGCGTTTTCCAATTAATTTTGATTATATCTTCATAAGTAGAGGAGTTTTCCCATTGAAAATATGTGTAAAAGAGATGTTTTGAATACAGCCGATGAAATATATTAGAAATACTTACTTTTCCATTTCTCTGTAATATTTGGCTTTGATTCTGTTACAATCTGTACATCAGAATAGCAATTAGTACTCCTAATTAATTGCATTATAGACATATCTTTCTAACAAAGGGAATGAAATAATTTTCATTATTTTCAATTGAAAATTTTAATAGATTTATTTATCATGATACATTTGTATTTCATTTTTAGTAATAATAATAATAATAATAATAATAATAATAATAATAATAATAATAATAATAATAATAATAATAATAATAATAATAATAATAATAATAATAATAATAATAATAATAATAATAATAATAATAATAATAATAATAATAATAATAATAATAATAATAATAATAATAATAATTACATTAAGTATTCTGACAATAGGACGAATGATTGCATTTCTATCCATATCCATTCACTATTAACCGAATATTTTCATTTTCTTTTCAATTTTCTTTACCCTCCATTTACTAATATAGACTATTATTTTTATTTATTTATTTATTAAAAAAAATAATACTTAAATCGAAATTGAAGGTAGCAATATATATATATATATATATATATATATATATATATATATATATATATATATATATATATATATATATATATACACTTTATTAATTAAATTAATTAATAATTTATTTATTTATTTATTTAATTAGAGCTCACTTGACGATTAACGAGTTATTTGAATATATATGAAATGAGAGATACGAAGTAAATGAGTTTGATCACGAATGGGATTGAGTTTTTTACATGGTACCGACAAGAGCTAAATAAACTAGAAACTCGTTTTCCATTATAAATTGCATTGAATATCATATTAAAGAACTTGACTATTGTCAGTACCTTAAATATCTTCCAACAATATGATTAGATTATTAAATATTATTTATTATTTCTTTATTTTTTTAAAAACATTGTTAAAATATTTCATACAAATTTTTTTATCAGTGTAGAATAAACATTGGATTAGGAAATTTACAAAAAATGTCAATTTTCTCAAACTTATTATTATTATTATCATTATTATGATATTTGAAAAAAAAATAATTCTCATGGAGGAGAATCGTGAAAGGCTTAAACATTATTCATATGAGTGACATTTATAACAACATATGCTGATTGCATGATATTTGTTTTAAATGACACGGGAATATTTCCTCCATATCAATTTGCATTTGCGCGCGTTTCAATCTGCGACACATCTGTAAACATAATTTATTGATAGATTGAGGAGCTCAATGGATTTTATAATGAAATGCAAAATCTCCCAAAAGAAATTATTCGAAAATTGTATCCAGTAAATGTCATTCATTCCAAAATACAAAAAGAAAAATGTAAAACTTGTTGCGTGTAGGATTCTCCGAAATGAACTGTCTGATACGTTTTCAAATTGGCCATTACTTCTAGTGATAACATGAAATGGAGATTAAACTGATATTTATAATTAATATTTTATTTATTACCATGAAAAATAACATAAAATTATAATTGATATCTTGATATCTTAAAAATATATTTTTGTAGTTAAATTTAATATTCTGAATTTTCCTCGAAATGACCAAAAATAGTTATCGGAATTCAACTTATTTATCGCATTTTAATTGGTATTTTTATTAACTATTAATGGTATTCATAATTACAAAATTTACATATTCTAAATTTTATTTATTCAAAAAATAATATTATTTAAACATATCTGCACGAGCAAATTCCTTCAATATACAAATGTATAAATAAGGAATTCAACAAACAATATCAATCAATAGCATATATTAGCACCACCACTCATTAAATTGTCAATAATTAATAACTTTAATCTAAACAACGATTTTTATAAAAATATTAATTTTTAAATAAAAAAAGTTATTAATTTTTATCAAAATAATTCATTTTAACTAAAAATGATCTTCAAATTGAGAAATTATTCTCCAATACATTTATGCAGCGCCGTGCTGTAACTTTTGGGGGCCCTGTGCAGAAACTAAAAAATTTTTTTTTTAAATTTGAATTAATTTTTTATTGATTGTATTTAAAAAAATAATAGCAATTATAAAGTAATTTTTCTAGCTCTTTTGCTGGCAAATTCATCAATTATGTCATTGTAATCAATTGTTCTGGCTGTTGCATTTTCAATTGACAGTATTGCTAATCCAGAAAGTCTTTCCTGCGACATAGTAGACCGTAGATAATTTTCAATTAATTTTAATTTTGAAAACGATCGTTCACAATGAGCAACTGTAATGGGTATTGTTAAAATTATTCGATATACGATCGTCACGATATAATAAACAAACAGAAGATAACAATTTGAAGCAAAAAACAACTGAATTATTAGGTATATTTGTTTCAAATTAAATCGTTGCCAACTAGATTTTTTTTGAAAGTTAAACGAATTTTGAATTTTCAAATTTTTTTTTTCTTTCAATTCGTAGTAATTTATGGTATTGGAGAAGTTTTTCTAATGTATTTAATATTTGGGGCCCCTCAAAAATAGGGGGCCCAGTGCGATTGCACTTGTTGCACTTGCGATAGTACGGCGCTGCATTTATGTTATTTAATAATTGAAAATAGGAAATTATTGAAAAATTATTCAGTGCAGTAAAATTTTATAAATGTCTAATGTAATATATTATTAAACAGTTATATTGCGGTCTAGAAAAATAATAAGTTAATAATCGTTTAATCGTTTAATCGTTTAATAATAATTAATTCAACGTGATTATAAATAATTTTTGTTTCGTAATATTGACCACTTGGTTTCCAAATTTAGTAACCATTACCATGACTATTAAGCAAAAATTTAAATCAATATGTTAAAAGAAATGAATGGTTAAATTAGATAATACAGACATCATTCGATAGAGATAAATATGTCCATGGGTAAAGTTATATATCGCTGGTAAGAGTAAAAAATTCTCTACAATATGATTTGTGTTTCAACAATTTACAATAATTTTGGCAATTAAAACCGTTTTATGACAAAAACCAACTTTTGATATATTGTAGAGAATTATAATACGAGTATTTTGCATTACGGAACTATGAATAGAAATTTTAGTTTTTAATGTTTGTATTAGTCATGTCTTAATTAATCAAACCATTTTTATTAAAATTTCGTTGTATAATAATATATAAATAATACATATTTATATCCTAAAGCAAGTCTAATACGTTTTATTTTCTGTATTGGAGAAAATGCATTATTTTGATCGACTTCGAACACTTAGATAATTACAGTTATACACCAAACATCACATCAATTGGTCTACAATTAGTGATTCACCAATGTAATGAATTTCATTTTTCATTAGAAATGGTTTTCAAGTAAGATGTTTAATTTTATGTAAATTTTAAGGGCTGAATTTTGATCCATATAGATATGAGATCATTATTCAAGTTTTTAAATATTACTTTTTAGTCAACATTTGTATTATAAATTATTTTTAATGAATTTTCAGGTTTATAGGAATTTTATGAAATTTATTTTATAATTATTTTGGAACTATTTTGATATAATGCAAGTCAGATCAATTTTGAATTATAATTAAATAGTTAGATCAATCGGCAAAAATGTATTTTTCTAAAACATTTCTAAAACAAATATCAGAAATTCTAATGGACTTAATTTTAACACAAAAATAATTCTTACGATGATATTTCATCATTTTCATAACAATTTAACGCAGTTTCTTCAAAAATACATTAAAAAATATTTTCAGCGATCTTATGTTTCTTAAAATTGTCTAAAATAAAGTTATTATAGAAACGTATCTCAGTGGCGTATTTTTATATATCGAAAGTTTGCATGTGTTTTTTAGTACGTGTTGTGTTTGTAAGCAGTATTTAATTTTTTTACCACTTCATATTTCGATAGAGTAAGGGCATCTCATTGCACTATCAATGAGAACATCACCGTGGAATCAAAGTAAGTATGTATATATTTTAGTGGTTTCTGGTGTATATCAGTCTTTATTCTCTATTTTTAGAAAATATTGGAAAAAGTGTGTCAAATTGTTATCAAAAGTCATTGTGAAAGTTTAAAGGATCACCCAAATCAGCCAGTTTCACATGCAGCAGATTACAAAAAGCGCAATAAATTATGCAAACCTTACAAACACATATAAATATAAATTTAAATAAGGTAAAAATTTTTTGCAAATATTTTCGACAAACGAGTAACTGGAATAAATGCTCCAAACTCTAATTCCAACTTTATTACCCAATGTACCAATATAACGTAAATTAATAATCTAATTACTCTCCTCGAACAATTGCGATGATAATTCTCCACGATATTTACCGTTAGAACTGTCAATAAAATTTACTGTTTGCAGACCTCAAAAAATTTTTTTCAAGCATAAAATTCCAACAAAAACATTTTTTCTTTTTACATAAATCAATTAATTTATTTATTATTATTCAAATATATATATATATATATATATATATATATATATATATATATATATATATATATATATATATATATATATATATATATATATATATATATATATATATATATATATATATATATATATATATATATATATATATATATATATTGTTTTAATTAAACATTTGAGATGGATGTTTAGTGCTAGCTGGATATTTCACAAGCTATTATCAATTTAAACAATGATAGAAAAACTGATGGGCTAAATGCAAATATATAGTAAAGCCTTGCTCAATGTTTTCTGGCTTTTTTAATTATTTCTAAACTGAATAATGCAGCTTTCATTGCAAATAACAATGCATTCCATTAGTTACTCTAATTGATAGCTTTATTTAAACAAATTTCTACTATAATAAGTAATAATAATAATAATAATAATAATAATAATAATAATAATAATAATAATAATAATAATAATAATAATAATAATAATAATAATAATAATAATAATAATAATAATTTAAAATTATTATTATTATTATTATTATTATTATTATTATTATTATTATTATTATTATTATTGTTATTATTATTATTATTATTATTATTATTATTATTATTATTATTGTTATTATTATTATTATTATTATTTTTATTATTATTATTATTATTATTATTATTATTATTATTATTATTATTATTATTATTATTATTATTATTATTATTAATATTATTATTATTATTACTTATTATAGTAGAAATTTGTTTAAATAATAATTATTTTATCCTGTTTAATTTTAACAAAAGCACTTGAAATTAATTTGCAGTCTCAATTGCACTTTTGGTTGCTATATATTTCACAAGTGACATTTATGTTTCAACATAAGATTTCCAATACCGTTTAAAATATTTATTTATTGTCTGAACAATGTTTCATGTTAAGAAAACTTATTAATTAAATAATTTTTAAATATCTTTTATTATTATTATTATTATTATTATTATTATTATTATTATTATTATTATAAAATGATGATTGCTTGGTAGCAGCATTTATTATTTAAAACAATAAAATGATAATTTAAGCCTTTTGCTGCAAATAATGTATTTAATGAAAGAATTTTCGACTATACGATAGTCGAAAATTCTTTCATTAAATACATTATTTGCAGCAAAAGGCTTAAATTATCATTTTATTGTATTATTATTATTATTATTATTATTATTATTATTATTATTATTATTATTATTATTATTATTATTATTATTATTATATTAGATTACGTAGTAAAATATTATTTATTATTATTTATTATCAGTCAAAAAGTATTTTGAAAAAAAAATTACCAAAATTGAACAAATGTATAAATAATTATATTCAGTAATTTATTTAGATATAAATACATCTTGATTTGATTTGACCATAGATTCGTTCCTAAAAATCCAATGCAAATTAAATCGCCACAATGTTTGAACCTTTGCTGATAGTAATTGGAATCACTGCGTAGATTACCAACAAATTATATAAATTTTTTATATTCTTCTATTTTCGTCGGAAGAGGGAGTGATTTGTCCTCCAGTTCCACCCTTTGTGTCCTCGACTATTCTGTATTTTTGTGCTTACATCCTTTAAGAGTTCCTCATAAATTTAAAGTTACTTGATGTTTATTTGTTATTTTCAATCGCCATCTTTTTCAATCCTCAAATGTAAAATGCTTATTTTTATAATTGCAATTTAGTAATTTTAAGAAAGATATGAGAGGTTTTTTAAGGATTTTTATAATATTTCATCCTCTCTGTGTCTTATCTAGTAAAATAATATTCTTTTTCTTTTAACCATTTTACTTTTATAAGTATATCACAGTGTCCGAGATGGGAGCTATTTATTTGTACATTTGATATTATATAATATTCCAAAAATTATCTTACCAAAACAATATTCGTCTAGAATAAAAATTGGTAAATATATTTTTCTCTCAAAAGAACAAGTAAATTACTTGTAAAATGACAATTTAATTTATTTGTATATCAAATTTAAATTTAAATTTAACATTAATCTCTCTAATTATCATTTTTTTTAATTACCATTTTAAATTTATAATATTTATTTTAAATTTTATATTTTATTTAATTTTGATTTAAATATTATTTAATTAAATTTAAACCAATGAAAATGTAGAAATTGAATTTAAAAAAGAAAATTATTCAGCATTTAAATTAGTGAGTTTCAACCCGTGCCATGGCACAATGGAGGTTTTTAAGGAAAATTTTAATTTTAAGATTTATTTATAATATCTACAACCTAAATTTGTTTTTATTAATTTCTTTTATTGATTTCTGATCTCTACAGTAAATGTTTACTATACAGATTTTGTTTTCGTCCTTTTTTCGTGAAGAAGGTAGACAACAATTAAAATTAATAAAAGTTACATTACATAAAACATGTATACAACAAAGATTGTTTAGTTTTACTGGGTGTGCCACAACCTAAAAACAGTTGGAAATCATTGATTTCAACATTCTAGCTAAATTATGGCAGATTGAAAGGGATTATTTTATAATCGAAAATTATTTCATTTTATTCAATATATACTTTGCAGTAAAAGACTTATTATTATTATTATTATTATTATTATTATTATTATTATTATTATTATTATTATTATTATTATTATTATTATTATTATTATTATTATTATTATTATTATTATTATTATTATTATTATCATACAATCATAAATAATACAATTATATTACATATATTTAAGATAAAAAGTTTAATAAAAATTCATGTTTCAATATAATTTTTGTGATAATTTACACGAAACTTGTCTGATTGCTTCTAATGGTGGAATGTGTTGGCTTGTCACTGATTGTTACCAAGTTGATCTGTGAGGTTAAGGGTGGTTTAGAATTGGGAAACGTTTCATTATTGGTCATTTGATTAATGATGGCTTGAGATGAAGTTTTAATTGGTATGCCTCGAATAATGCTGTCGTAAGTTTCCATTTGTTTGGGATTAGATTTGAGGATTTGATATGTTTCATCTGATTTGTCTATCAGATGATATTTCGTGTACGGTGGTGGTAAATAATCGTCTTTCGACGTGAACTCCATTTCGACTGGATATTTGAAATTGGTTGTGGAAAGAAGAGTTTTGTTTGATGGAATTACCTGTAGTCCGTTGTAAAAGTTCATTGGTGACGTTGTCATAATATCGGCGAATGATGATGCCTATAAAAGAAAGGTTTGAATGAATTATGAAATTTTATCAAAATAACAAAAGTAAAATAATTAATAAAACATTTTACTAATCATCCCAACCAAATAGAATTAATTCTTTAATTGCCATAAGAGAGTTAGTTAACTCACTCTGTATTTCCGTCCAAGCTACGTCACCCATAAAAAATAAGCGTATAAACGCGTTTGACTAGCTAAGATCAAGTGTATAATGTGACATTAAATGTTTTTAGGTTTTATTTGCTAAATATTTTTTAGTTTGCAGTGCACAGCCTTACAAATAATTTTCTGCATTTCAAGGGGTAAAGGAGAAAATGAGTCATCAAAGAAAATAAAATTCCCACATTCCTCATTATTATATTGAATATTTGTGTCACCGTTTTCATATTTTATTTCATAACCTATTAAGTAAGCTTTCTAAATGGACTTTATAGATGTTTGAGCCAATTTATAAAATATTCTTCATTTGTCATATTTATATAAAAGAGGAATGATGTAATTTTCGAATAATCTAATGGCTCATCAAAGATTTTTTGTAACAATTATCAAAATGACATTTCCTCAAACTACAGATTGAAAAATTGATATGAATTAATATAATGACCAAAGCAATAAAATATCATGGGGTCACTTATTTGACCGTAATTAGATAACCATAACTATCTGTATTACTTCCTGTTATATTGACATTCACAGATAATTTGATGGGGTTAAAGATATTTCTAATAATAATAATAATAATAATAATAATAATAATAATAATAATAATAATAATAATAATAATAATAATAATAATAATAATAATAATAATAATAATAATAATAATAATAATAATAATAATAATAATAATAATAATAATAATAATAATAATAATAATAATAATAATAATAATAATAATAATAATAATAATAATAATAATAATAATAATAATAATAATAATAATAATAATAATAATAATAATAATAATAATAATAATAATAATAATAATAATAATAATAATAATAATATAATAATAATAATAATAATTCTTGAAAAAAATTATGACACTGTAAATATTTAAATTAATTTGCAACATAAATTCCATGTACTTTTAATTTAATTTTTTTAATTTTATACTTTTATTAAAATACTATTTTAAATTTAACATTAATTTTATTTTAATTTCAAAATATGTCATGAAAAAACCTCTGTGGAAATGTTTGAAATTAAATTAATTATTGGGAATTAAAATATTAATTAATTTTAATGTTTGAAGAATAAAATTTCCATCAACAAACAGTAAATTTGCCGTGCAAAACCCCATAAATATTCATGAGCATTCGAAACGTATTGGTTGATTAAAACAAATCATCGGAATTTCTTTCATAAATGCAATAAGACGGTAATAAAATTTTACTCATCACTTTAACTAATTAATTTATTCGCAACAAACAAACATAAAAAATCTTTACCCCCCGCGATGGCCCAGCATTTAAACTGTGAGAAATATATAAAATCTACAAGCATCAAAGGACAATAATAATTGAATATGTTGGGCCTGATTGACAGGTCCCCTTTTCATTGAAATCCCGTTTGCAAATTTTTACACTGGCCCATACAAATTTCTTCAATTTACAGAAATTGATTTATTGATAAAAGCACAAATCAAGAAATTGTCAATCAATTCTGATAATAATAATAATAATAATAATAATAATAATAATAATAATAATAATAATAATAATAATAATAATAATAATAATAATAATAATAATAATAATAATAATAATAATAATAATAATAATAATAATAATAATAATTAATTAGGAATAGAAATTAAAATTAATTTCCATTATTGCAACGGGATATCTCGGATAAGAAATTAATTAAATTTCAATTTCGCTAAACTCGGAATACAGAATTAACAGAAAGATTTAGAAGAAGAAATTTCAATAACGGACGAAAGATGTTCTTAAAGGTTTTTATATTTATTGATATCTTCACTTGAAAATGTGAAATCATTCATTTTGGTGCTGGCTCAATTAAGTATGTTGAGTTGTCGGTGAATTGAAATATTAACAACTAGCTCCAAATTCTTTTCTTGTTCATGTAAGAAATAAGATTTTCTGGGTAAAAGAAAGAGAATATGTTTTTGAATTGTTACAAAATTATGAACAAAGTTATTGAAAAAATTTAAAATAGTTTATTTCTAAAATTCAACATTGCTTTAGTTTCATTAATACAATGCAAGTACAATCTCATGGTAAACTTAAAGGTAAATTTATTTCGATATATCTTTGACTAAATTTTTTAGGAATGTTATTAAACAACATCCAGTTTTTTTTATTTTCATATTAACATATTTTTATAAGTTGGTTGGTCTTATAATGTTATAGTAGTTACGGCATTTAGTTTGCCTTGTAGAAAGATTTGCAGAAACTAAGCTGATATACTTTCTATTATGCAAGACTTATTTAATAAATATTATTTAATTAGCTTTAATTAAATATTATTTAATTAATTCTTTCTTAAATGTAAAAAATAGACTGCCGAAAAATTGTGGTTATCATTAAGAATGTTATTGATCTATTGATATCTAATTACCCAATGAAATATTAGGACCAATCAAATGACGCCGGATAAGAGAAATGAGTTCCGGTAGTATCAAATTTACCCAGAATCAAAATTTTCAAATTAAATTCATAACAGAAATTTACAAATATGAAATATAACATTAATCAAACGACACCTTAATATTAAATTCAACAGTATTTACAGTTGAATTCAATTAATTACAAATAATTACCTCCAAATCATTCTTTTGAATTATACAATTGCGATCGAGCATCGCTTGTGAATCGTACTGATTATTTTTGTCCGAACCCGACCCGTCTGAAAGAAAAAAACACATGATTAAAATAAATTACGATGAGAAATTTGATAATTGAAAAATTCAATCAGAAAAGAAAACATGGAAACAATTATCTCTAAAAATCCACGAATACGATGCCTGAATCCGCAGCTCACCCGACGCAAGCTCACTTAGAGATCGATTCTGTTGCGCAGAATCGACAAAATGAGCGTGCTAATTAATTACAGATTCACATTAATTGATTAAGTTTCAGAAGATAATCACTGGCTTATTTCCGATAAAATAGCAATAATTGAAACCCCAATGATTATGAGGTTTCAGTTATTATTAAATAATTAGTATAATATAAAACCATTATTTTTGAACAATAACCATCTTTTTCAAAATATAACTAATAAATTATACAAAATTTTCTTTTCAAATTTTTTAATAAATATATATTAATAATTTTAATAATTATTTTCAATTATTAATAAAAAAATAATAAGTCAGTTATCTAACCAGGTTACTATGACCTTGATGTATGGTTGGATGATACTGCAATGATAACCAATAGGAAGTATGTATGCATGTGTGTATACCAGCTGTCATAAATTATTTATAATAAGAGCACATCGTGGACACTTGACAATTTGAAAGTTGTTTTTTTAATAAAATTTACATTTTCTAAAGATAATTTTTAAATTGTTAAGGTTAGTAATATTTTTAATGAAATGAAATTGTCGTATTAATTATAAATTTCAAGCCATTTATTCATTATTTTCAAAAACGTAAAATGTATTAAATTTTTAATTAAATACATATTTTAAAATGTCTCATAAAATGATTTCGTTCACTAATAATTTCTGGAAGAATTTTTTATCTAATTTTATTAACTTTCTCTCAGTTCCATGGCTTTGATGATTCTTTTATGAATTTCTTAAAGCTTCAAACAATTTAAATTACGTTTTTCTATGATTTTCTATATTTCCATAATTTCCGGAAATCTATAATTTTTTCTCAACTTTCTAAAAGGTTTAAATAGGAATTTTATTAAATACATAATTTTCATTGTTCTTCTTTTATCCCCTTCCACTCATGAATTATGATAAAGCGTTTGAAATATCCTCAAATTTCCCAAATTTTTCCCTTCTGTGTGTATTTTTCATTATAGAATAGCTGTGTGTAGTGTATATGTGTTTGTATTTTATTTTTATCAACAGTATTTTTTACTTTTCTATGCACATATTTGAACATATTTAATATCTATTTTCATAACTTGTGTCCTAATTTCAAGTAGGTGTATTAATGTTTGTATATATAAATTAGGTTTTATATTATATTAAACCTTAATTTGTGGCTATTTAGTCAGTAATAACAATGAAACTAATAATTTTATAGTATGTGTTGTATGTATCCAATACATTTTCGTTAATTTATTTTTAAAGTTAATTTTTTTGGTTTTGTTATGAGAATTGTATGAGAATAAAAAAACAGTGCATATTTTTAGTTAAGTCTTTTCAAATCCAAGACAGTACAACTATGCTCGCGCTAGCTATTCTCGGTTGATTCGGCAAAACAAAGTACTTAGACGAGTGCCGGTTTATCCATCCCGGTTACATGTGTTGTTGTGATCGTGTACGAGTGTAAACCACATCCACTTCTACGTATTTGACACATTTACTTGTGTTAGAAATACCATGGATGAAAAAGATTAAACGGTTTGGCTTTGTCATATATTCATCAAGACATTTAAATAAGTCCGGATGAAATACTTTCTGAATTAATGAAGGGACAAAAACGAATTAAAATCATATTGTAATAGATTCTATGTAATATACATTGTTAATAATTAATAATAAATTTGTTAATTATCTTAAAATAATTTTTTCTATTTTTCCGTGTCAATTTGTAACCTTGCTCGATGAATTGCAATAATTAATAATTTTGCCCCCCCCCGCAACCTGAAATCCTGGCTACGTCCCTGTTACTACATTTATTATAAATAAGGAAAAATGTTAAATAGGATAAATATTTTGTTGTTGTGTACGTGTAAGTAATTTAAAAACTATTCCTCAAGTTATTTAAAATAATAATATTAATTATTATTAATATAACAAATTAAATGCTATTATTTTTTTTCTTTGACTTAATTGTATTTTCTTGCCAAATTTTACTGAAAATAAAGATTTAGTATCCAATTTGAAAAAAATATATTTTTTTAAGAAAAGATTATCTTAAAGAAATAATTGATTCTTAATTAAATTATTACCATTTGAGTTGCATGCCAAGGAGAATAAA
>CAUHTR010001799.1:0-42601 GCA_959609185.1 Schmidtea polychroa | reverse complement strand
AAAAGTTTAGTCAATGAACAAATTTAAATTTAGTGAAATTAAAAATAATTTCAAAATACAAGATAAATTTTTATTGTCATCTTCAGGATATTGTTATGTAATACTATTTGACAAAATATAAAAGAAAAGAGTATCACTCAGTTATAGAGATCATATCATTAATATGGCGGGATGAGAATGAGCCAAATGGAATTAATTGGGATAAATTGAATAAATTAATTAATATAAATTTCGATAACTGGACATTCTCATTCTTCTCCTATACTCTGAGGATCAATGTGTGTTTACTTAAATAATGCAAAATAGTTCAATGAAATCAATACAATTGATAAAGTTCTATTTGTAAACATTGATATCATTATCAAATATGAGCTTTTAATGTTTAATATTTATCAAAGTATAAAAATTTGAAATTTTGGATAAATTGAGCTTTCAATCTTGAGAATTAGATTAATTAATTTTGGAAAGAGTTGAGATTGTAAAAAATATAATGAATTATAATTTATTTGGACTAACTTATATACCATATATTCGACAGATAATTTTCATCGTGCAGTAGGAAATATAACAAAAAAAGCATATATAGATGAAAATTGCTTATTACAAAAAATTATAAAGTCTTACAAATCATAAATTTAATAATATTTAATATTTTTTATTATTAACATAAGATAATTTTATAATAATATTAGTCATTTAATTTACACTTAGGTCTTCGATATAACACTTCAAATGCGATTAAAATAAACAACAACACATCATTCTTTGCATACCACTAATTTTTAATATTAATAAATTCCTCAGTATACAATGATTTAAGAACTGATAAATAGATGAGGGTACCACCCACTATGTTTTATTCATAAACAAGATCCGCACCGATCGAGTAGGATTGAAAATCCATTAATAAAACATAAAGTAAAACACATGACTCAGAAATAATCTTAAAATATAAAAATACAACATTTTACTCAAACACTCTTGCAAAAACCATATACCAATTCAAATAAGACATTAGAAACACTTAATTGTGTTTATTAAGATTAACAACTTTGCTCAGTTTCAGTATTAGATTCTGGAACTTGCAAAAATAATATTAGTCGTGACTTGTTAATTTCAAAAAGGTTTCGTGTTGCGTAATTCAAAAGTTCCTGTGTGACTTAGAGGAACGCTTGATTAACACTATAAGGTAGACTGCAGTACTCGACAATGTACTTATTTTGGAAAAACGAAATAAAAAAGTTTAGATTTTTAGTGTATATAATAAATGTGGTTTAATTATTAGAATCATTTTCACCATATATTAAACGTTCTTGGTAAAATCTTTTATAAAAGAGGAAATTATGGAAAGTCAATGTTTCAATAGTTTTTTAATATGTTTTAAATTCTTGTGACCAATACTTATAATAATTTAATATTTTAACAATAGGAAAAACTAAAATCATCTAGTAGAAATTCACTCTGAAGGAACATTTTTATTAATATTTGAAAAGAAATTTTAAAATAATAATGAAATTGAAAATTTCAAAGTATAATTTAGTACGTACCTTCGATCCATCTGAAATTTGAAAATAATGGATTGTCTAGACGATGAATATATCTACCAACAATTCCAGCTTAGATAGCGAATCACATGAAGGGGTTAATTTGCCGTTGCAAGATTTGCGTGGCTTATACCAAATAATCAACATACATACAAAGTGAAGATTAATAATAGAGAATTTAATAACTACATTTTTTATGGAAAATCCTCCCATCAGAAACCTATAAATGATAAGATTGTGAATTTCAAAATTCTAATAAAAACTGTTCACAGTAATTGCTTATTTTGAATATTATATTTAGCAGCACAAAGTAAGTAGAAAATTTGTACATACTCACGTTTCATATTTTATCGAGTGTAAAGAAAATCAACTCAAAAGCACATGGTTCCGCCTAATAAAAATTTTTGTAGTGTTTGGATTGGCACACAATACAAAACCTAGAATTAAATTATAAAAAGTAATTTGATCTAAAATTGTAAGAAATTAATAAATTTTTAACACATTGACGAGACAGATGGCAAAATTATATATGGCTAATGACGGTATAGACGCAAGTGGCCGCAACGTGTTAATAAAAATTATAAATATAATATAAACTACTGATATATGCTTTTTAGTATGTTTTTACACGAAAAAGGTTGAATTGAGTAAGATTATTTATTAGTAAATGAAAAAAATATGATCTAAAATTATGTCATAATTATTATTTTGTAAAAAATTTTGTCAATAAAAAAACATTATTCGTGCTATCAAAACGCAAATAATATTTTGATCAATAATTTGGTAGGATTATTATAGAAATTTTGTGGTGAGAGAACATTAATTCTCTGACAAGTTATATTGCTACAATAAAGGTGTATGTACCGGTAATTACATTTTAAACACCGAGGTAAGTTGGTGTGTTTCTTATTTTATAAAATTATTAATTTCTTGATATTAGTCGAAACCGGTCTTTTTATTATTTTCGGCATTCATCCGTGAGACTGACGCATGTGACCACTACATAAGTTTGTATGTATGTATCGAGAATTGTTTATATCGTTTTAGGTTTATAGCAGATAAATTTTGTGAAAACAAAATGTAAGAGATGATTATATTTCTGCACAAACCACGTCGTCGTCCATAATTCTTCAGTATTGTTAAAAATAGTAAAATCATTAGGTTTCCTCACATTTTGACCTGGTTGTATCATTAAGAATTTAATTACCTTAATTTAAAGGACAGTGATATTGACATTTGGATAATGAGACAAAATTCAGTTATTCTATATGAAAATTGAAAATTGAAATATAATTAAAAATGAAATTACTTTAAACTTAAAATGATTTACTGACTTCTTTAACGATTTATTTAAATATCCAATTTATTTAACGCATGTTGACAGTCAAAATTATTTTTGATAATTTATGAAGCATTAAATAGTCTAAATTTTACCGATATCTTGAAAAAGATTCATGAAAGAAAGCAAATATGTTGATGAAAAACAAAAATTCCATAAATATTTTATACATTTATTTATATAAATAGCGTAAATAACTAAAATTAATTATAATGCAAATCGTACTTCGTTTTATTATTAATTTTATTATTATAAAGTGATGATTTCTTGCTAGCAGCATTTATTATTTAAAACAATAAAGTGATCATTTAAGCCTTTTGCTGCGAATAATGTATTTAATGAAAACATTTTCGACTATAAGATGCTCATTATCAAGGACTATCTTATAGTCGAAAATTTTTTAATTAAATACATAATTCGCAGCAAAAGGCTTAAATTAGCATTTTATTGTTTTAATAAAATAATAATACTATTATTATAATTATTGTTATTGTTTCTTAATAAATACCTCTGATCAATTTAAAATTATTTTATTGTCTTCAGAATTTCATTTGCCACTGGTTACCACCCCCCTCCGAAAAAATATTAATTTTTACTTTCCAAATATTTAATAATTTTAAATGACTTTTGATAATTTGTACAATTTCAATTTCGGGTTCGTATCTTTTGTATAACCCCGACATTATTATTATTATTATGCAAAAATTATTAATATAATCAAGTACTTCATTTAAATACAATGTATTTTATTTCATTTCATAATTTTGTGTTTTATTCAGAATTGCTCTTCAGGAAAGTCTACGGCCTAGAGCAATATATTTTGCTTGTGTGAAATTATACCAAATTTGCTCGTAATTAATAAAGACTTTACTGTTAGATATTTAATAATTAGGCTCAGTCAGATAATTGTTGTACAACTGTGTTTCATAGGAGTCGTTGCATGCACAATGCATTTATCACGGAATCACTAAAAAGTATAATGATAATACTAATAATTAATAAAATAATACATAATAGTATAATAATAATAATAATAATATAATTATGACTATTATCGTTATTATTATAATTTGATAACGTCACCTTTAATAGCTATGTTATTTAAAAAAAATCCAAACCAAATATACAATGGAACACTATTTAAAAAGACTTTCATTTACATAAAAACCGAGCATATTATTAGTTTAAGGTAGGGCGTCACTTAGGTAAATAGGAATAATTTTTTCGCATGATTGTCTGCTCACTACCAAAAATTATGCGCAATATATTTTGGAATTTTGATACATGTTTAGAGGTAGCCACGACCTCGTAGTTTCAAATATTACACACTTTCCAAATAATGAACAAATAAATTTTTTTAATTTTAGACACGCTGCCTTAAACATTAAACAATTTGTAAATTTGTTGATTACAGTGGCCGTGTCCAGTTGCCAAATATCTCGATTGTCAACTAGAACCACTCGTCAAGCAGGCTTTGGGTTGATGGGTACAGAAGACAAATGATCAGGTACGACCTGCGATAGAAACTTGAAGCTATTTTCATTTCGTTAGTTGTTTAATCCTGAATGAGTTTGTGCGATTGGAACGTCTTCAGATCAATATCTTAACGTTTGACAAGATGTAGCTAGCTTATGTTGTTTTAATGTTGGGACTATGAGCCACGCTGGTAGAGGACAGAATAGTGTTCATAATACCAAGAAGTGAGCACGAAAATTTCTTTGAGGGGACGCTGAGATGTCACGTTGAATGGTTGAGTACTGAATGAGCTGTTCATCCGCTATGTAGTTCAATGAATGGAACATCAATGACTGAGTAATGTGATTTAAGCCCTTCAGATACAGCGAATGACAAAAAATTACAGTGTCTCTCAATCTTCATTTCTGTTCCTTCGCATGAGGAAAATTGACTCTTAACAAAAATAGCTTTAACACTAGAGGACTTTTGAAAGTTTCCTTTATCGAGCAAGGTTTCGACTTCAATTATTTTTGCACTTATTAGTTACAAGGTTAACTATTCGACTTGAAAAATATTTTTCGAAATTTATTAAATTAACTTAAATGGGTGGTGTGGAATATTTAGGTGGTTTGCAATGAGTTAATACCCGAAGGGCGAGGGGATAACATAAACAGATTTTGAAGATAGTATTCATAACCAATAAAATAAAATGTCTATGGCAAAAAGGTGACGAAAATTTCTTACATGGAGCTTTTGCCAGCGATGGACATTTGGACTATCTTAAGTTTTCCAAACCACTCATATGTAGCCCGATGATCCGCCGTGATGAATGGTTAATTTGTCCTAGATACTCCCAAGAGCAAAGTCATTCGAGCAGTGCGATTACAGCTTTTTGACAGAGCCAAATTTTTGACTTGACGTCTTGAGGTTGTAGAAACAATAGATCATGAGTCGTAACCAATGAGTGCATCATCTTTTAGTCTAAACGCAGTCCGATTCATATCAATAAGTTCAAGTGAGACTCAACGCTCGCCGAAGGTTTCAAATTTCGGAATGGTTTTTCATTTTAAATGCTTTAAAAAACTTTCTACTCATAATAAAAGGTTATTTATAGATATGAATGCTTTTTAATCACTAATCTATTTAAGTCTGATATTTTTCTTAAATACTTATCATCAAAATTCCACTTAAGTCTGCAGTGCTTACTTAATCATAATAATAGTTTAAAAGTTAAAATACAATGATTTTGTCAAATGATTTATTTTTATAAATAATATTCTCTCAAACCACATGAATGATAATATTAAACAAACTTATTATTTAATAATCCATATATTAATAATAATAAAAATGATAATAATAGTGAAAATAATTAAATAGAAATAATATTAAAATTAATAATAAAAGTTAATAGTAGAAAGGAAAAATTTTAAAAAACTGTTAAAACAAACAATAGTTGATTTCATATTGAATATCGAATGTAGACAAACCGGAATAATAATCATCGGATATATAAATATTATGTTAATCTACTTTGGTTTTTTAATATTTTGATCAAATAATTTGAACTAGTGTACATTTAATGACAAATATGTACTCACTGAAAGCTAAGTAGTATAATAAACTCCCATTAGTAATCACATATGTAGGTTCGCGAGCCCGCACCTGGTCGCAGAACATTTTAAATCACCTACCGGGCTGCGGTTCAAAAAGTGGAAAAAGCTGAATATGGATTTTGATGTATCTGATACATCATTCTTAATGATCAGTATGAGCAGCGAATTTGTATGTTCACTCATGTGACTCGTTTGGGTTGTATAAAAATTCATTAATGTGCAATTTAGCTCAAAATATGTGCTCATTTATCATTTGATATATGGGGGGGGGAGGAAGAACATAGTGGTCTTCTTATTAAATTTAATAATATTATTTAATTATTTGAAGTTAATTGCCTTTATAATTTTTTCACTAGAACTAATTTTCATTTAATTTTTAAATATTACTTGTGATTATATGTAGCATTTTTAAAGGCATATTCAAGAATTATTTGTTGTCATCAGTACTATTTAAGAAAACTCGATTCACAAAAGAATATAATCCAGTAACTTCGTGATCAGACCCTAAAAATCTGACTATGTTACTACCAGGCTGCGACAAATATAAAATTTTTTATAACAATTTATCATTTCCTCTTTTGATAGTTTCATTTTACAATTCAACCAATAATCCATTTTGTTCAATCAAAACATTCTAATCAAAAAAAAACTCTTAAAATTATATTATTACTGAATTTCCACATCTTAAAGTCAGATATTATAATATCAAAGAAAAGTACTCATAATATAAACATATAAAAGCGTAATTTTATAAAATTATGATTAACTATTTACTCTTTTCGGTAAATGTTACCCGTATTATATCGCGTATAAGCGAGTAAATTTAGAGGTTTTTACGTCCAATTGGAAACCAGCGTATAAGTAGAAGTAACAAAAAAAAGGTTTAATGATTTCATTAAAAATTAATTTGTACGTTTTTGACCCGCGATAAGTCGAAGTGCTATTTTGACTTGAAATAAATCATGTTGAATTAGTAATATTTATTTCTCAAATTTCAAAACGGTGATGAAAAGTTTGTTTTAAAACTGTAAACAAAACTGCGACTTGTAAGTATGTTTTTGTGGAGTGTGGCACCGAAACTTAATGAAACGCAATGTTATCGAACAATCAGGCTATTTCGCAAGTTCGAGCTTAATAGGATAATGGAAGTACGTTCATTGCCACTTGTAAAATTTGCGGACACATTCATTCAACGCCGACGAAATTATATAAAACTTTATATTATAAAGATTAAAAATACTAATAAAATAAATAGGATAAATAAATGAATAATAAAAAGAAAGTAATTAAATTACAATTACTAAATGATTAAATAAATAAATTTAAATAAAAATAATTAATACAAACTAAAAAAAATTATTCAACTTATCAGAGATCCTGACAGAATAATTTCAAAGACGCCCTCAAAGTATATGTTAAAAACACATTTAAAAAGTTCGCAAATTCACATTAAACAAAACACCTCAAAATCCCCGCTCCAAAATTATATTTCGTGATAATTAACAGTTTATAATAAAGAGAAAATTAAAGAAACTTCACCAAATTATTATATGTATCAAAACATATTTTTGAACAGTAAAGATTTTGTTGTGCCAAAATAATTTTGTGGTTTCAAAGAAATCATAAAAAAGATTTATAAGAAATTTATTAAAGATTTTTTTTCATTCCTAAAAAATAATAATTATATCTCTGGAAAGATTAAATACAAGTTTGGCCAAACTTTTTATAAATAATGCCTTTTATAAATTAGAATGTTTTTGAGGGGGAATTCTTTTAGTGGATCCTGCATTGTAATTTTTTTTTTAATTTTATTACTTTAAAAAATTTCATTGCGCATTTAGTGTTTTAATATTCAATATTTTATTCATTAAATGATAAATTTAGGCATTCGATGTACAACTGTCAATAACGTTACAATTCAATTAAGTTATCCGATATAAAACAACAAGACTGACAAGTTAATTGAAAAGTTTTATGAAAACTGTTTATCTTTCAAAATTTGGAAATAAATTACGTTAGTGTCATTTTAAATACAAATCTTTAATTAAATAACTTTCTTGTTTCATTCTTTAATATGTATTTTATTAATTTGGTTATTTATAAATTAATAATAATAATTAATAATAATAATAATAATAATAATAATAATAATAATACAATAAAATGATCATTAAGCCTTTTGCTGCAAATAAGATTAATGAAAGAATTTTCGGACTATACGATATCTTGTCAAAGATGGACAAGGACTATCGTATAGTCGAAAATTCTTTCATATAAATTACAATTATTTGCAGCAAAAGGCTTAAATTATCATTTTATTGTTTTAAATAATAAATGCTGCTACCAAGAAATCATCATCTTAAAATAATAATAATAATAAAAATAATAAAACGACTTATGAATCAGTAAAGATATTCAAAAACATAGATATATTTACTGATTCATTAGTCAAGCTTTTAATAAATACAATGAAAAGAAATCAGTGTGTAAATTGTAAAAAAAAAGTTCTTAAAAATAATAATAATAAAATAATAATAATCATAATAATAAAAATAATATAATAATAATAATAATACTAATAATAATAATAATAATAACAATATAAAAATATAACATTAGTAATAATATTAATTTAACTTCTTTTTTAAACTCACATTGACCTTTTCTTCTTTAAAAATTTAATGATTATTTATTATTAATTTATTAATTTTGACAACCTATAAATGCCAAAATCTTTGTTACATATTCTTTGAAAATTTAAAGTTTAGATTTATAATCGTTTAATCGTACTCGTAATAAAAATAAGTGAAATAATATTTATATAGAATTTTTCATTTTACTTGTATTACCTTTCATGGTTGTAATATATAATTTATGTTCGATATAAAAACAATATGTTAGATTAATTATTATACAAAATAACGTAATGAAAGTATGATGGCTAAATGATGTGAATAACGAATATATTTATTGTAATAAATTATTATTTCTACAAAATATTAATATCTAATATGCAACATCGTATTTTTACATTTATCGTTATATACATTTATGTACATAATTTTTGTACTGAGTTTAAAAACTTATTTCATTATTTGTCGAAAATTAACAATTTGATAGATATTTGAAAATTCAATATTTTTAAATATAGACATCTTGAAAGTTATGACCTATTTTTAACTTTGAAGAATTAATAAACATATACAATAAATGTTTCCTAGTTCTCTCTAATTATACCTTCATGAAGTCATTTGTATTATAATTCATTAAAACTATAATTATAAATAAAACAAATTTGGAAAAAAATAGAAAAAAGTCTAATTAATTAAAAATTAATATTTTGTTAATGAACTGATATAAAGTATCCAATGAAAAATATCATACTAATAAATGGTTAATAATGGTTATCCCATGAAAAACATTAAATTGAAATACAAATATTAATGTATAATACTTGTAATTATAATTTTTATATATATGATATATATAATACATATATAATATATATCTATATTATATATCTATATCATATATCATAATATATCATATAGATATATATATATCATATATATATACTATACATATATAAATATATCTATATATATATATTATATGGGATAAACAGTTAAAGCTATTGAACCATTAGTAAGCATTCACTTAATTGTATATGTTTGCCAAATTTAAATGTATTATTTTTTATTTAAAACTTTTAGAGTAACAGTTCATTGCCACGATAGAAGGATACATGATTTTAGATAAATGAATCCATGCATCCCATTATATGAATAATGATACATGTAGTTATAATTAACTAATAATATAATAATAATAATAATATAATAATAATAATTAATAATAATAATAATAATAATAATAATAATAATAATAATAATAATAATAATAATAATAATAATAATTGTATTTTATAATTTCACTATAGACAACCTCCATGAAATTTTATAGCACATAAGCTATAAGAAATTCTCTTATATTTCCCAAAACAAATCAAAACTTGAAAAAAACCAGTTATTACGTGAGTAGAATATCCACAAAAAGAAAAATAAGTTGCCAGGGTCATTAATTATCGTCCCTTGCTTATATATCAATTTTGGTTTTACTATCTCTGTTTCTATGACTTGATATATTATTTAATAGGTTATAAATACATCTCTGTACTTGGTAAGATTTTGAAGTGATTAGCTCTGTTATAACTATGCCGTCAGATTCTTTGAAAGACTTTTATAAAATTATCGTTTAAATAATTATTATACTACTACTATTATTATTAGTATTATCTTATATTATTTATTATATTATTATTATTATTATTATTATTATTATATTATCATATTATTATTCAGTATTATTAATATAATCTATTATCATTAAATTATTATTATACCAAGGGCCAAATTTTTTTTATGGGCCCCTTTTTTATAAAAAAAAAATTAAAAAAAATAATAGTTTAGCGCAACACATATAAAAACAAAAAATTTATTATATAATTGATTACGGGCTTTGAAATTGGAAATTTATCAATTATTCACTAAAATAGGTTTTTGCAATATCGTTATTAATATGCAGCATTGCTAATCAATTTAGCCGCTATTGTGCCATTGTAGATTCAATAAATTCTTAATACGTTTTGTTTTTTTTTTTAAGCTGAAAACGTAACGTTCAGACTCGGCCTACAGAAACCGGGATTGTCACAAATATTCTAATACAACGAAAAGATTTCCATATCTCAGCATATTTGTATAAACTCATTTGTAATCATAGAAAGATAATGAACTTGAAGTCTCTTCCTTCCTTTTGAGCATTTTTAAATTGAGTCAAATGTTCGCTAAGAATCAAATTCTACTGCTTAATAGCCTCGATATCTAAAAAATTCCATTGACGAATTCCAAGTTTAACCGAATCTCCCAAAAAAAAACGCAAGTCACTTCCAGCAAATAAAATAAACATCCAGTATGCGTGTCAAATATTTTCTTCCATTTTTCGGGTTTCATCGTGGAATATTTCTCATCAACAATGATTCCACCTTGTGTTTAATTCGTCTCAGCAGCTAATCATTCTTCAATTGACACAATCTTTAAATGAGGAATTGAATTTCCTGTGAGGAACTTTGTGTTTGAATTTTCGCAAACTCCTTTATCACGGCTCAACCTTTTGTGAAAATTACTGCTAATTCATTGCCAAAAAGCAGCAAGCACAGTAAATAGATTTTGTCGGCTCCAATATAAATAAATCCAATCCGAGATGCTTTTTCTCCATCTGAAGCGTTTTATTAAAGATATGGAACTGCGAAATTTTTGTTTTCGATGTCGATTGGAACGTGATGAGGAATTATGATCCTCAGCATTCAAGAAGTTTTTCTTTATATTGGATCGTTTGACTAGAAGGAAGAGCGACTATCAAAAAACGACTTTTGAAATTAAATAATGATCATCATCTAAAACACACTCGGACCGTATTCCAATTTTCTTTCTTAGGCAAGTGTTAAATCTTCAGTTCTTGAACAAATGTATCAAAACTGAATCGCCATTGATGATGCGTTTAATGATTCAAAAGAATATTCAGTGTTGCGATTACTCTCTTCAAAAATGAAAGTATTTCGCTGATTATCGATAGCTTATTTTCGCTTCTTAATGTCTTTTCGTTTTTCTGATCCCACTCTTGGTGTCTTTTCATCTAAATTAAATATTCAGGAAATTAAGGGATATAATTTCAATCGAAAAAAACTTTTTCATACCTTTTGTTCCACTTTCTTTTAGTATTAAAAATTTATTGAAAATTAATTTTTATCAAATAGAAGCTACAAACAATATAAACAAACTTTAATTCAGTTTAACACCGACAATTTTAAATTTAAAACTTCAATGAGAAATTTTCGAAATATTTCAAGGAGTTTCATTCATTTTTTTTAGTAGAGAAAATTTAATGAAATTTAAAATATTCTTTCGAATTCTACGCTAGTTTGGTTTAAATTAGGAGCCCAAGACATATCATTACTAAACGGATATTTTTAAAAATAATTTTAAAAATCTCTTATTGTGTATTTTAATAACGATCAAGCAATTTTAAATGACGAATTCTAATCCTTAGATCAATCTGATTTATTTAAAAACATGTTAGATGATATATAAGAGCAAAGAAGTTATACATTAGTCCATTTTCAAATTGTTGAATTTTTAAAAATTAATTTTGTTTTCAAAAAAAATTTCTTCAAATAAAATTTGAAGATTTGGGCCAGTGGCCCTCTGGCCCCGCCTCTCCTAGGGCCTGATTATAATTATTGTCATGTCATTGAGAAGTTTCAGATTTGATAAAAAACCCCGGGGACATCTACACTGCTTTCAGCACGACAATGCACCGGTGCATACCAGTCGGGTGCCTCAAGAGAAGATTAGAGTGGAGGATTTGATGTCAATTCCGATTCCACTATAAAGCCCGAATTTGATCCTTTCTGATTATTGACGGTTTAATGAATCGAAAAAGAAGCTCAAAGGTAAAATTGCATGTGTGCAGACAATTTAGAAGAGTGCATGAGAAAATCGTTGAAAGGTCAAATCTAAAATTTTAAAAAGACTATTGAATAAAAAAAGTAAAACCTTTAAAGTTATATTGTTTTGTTTTAATTAACTAAATAAAATAATTTCCACACGATTTATTTATGGCTTGTAGCACTTAAAGTTTTAATCAATTCACTCACAAAACAACAGAAGTCACGAGGAGTGGAAGAGATTTGGTAATTATATTTTCCATCGGATTAAAAAATCAGGCATTAAAAACTTAATATAAAAATTGAGATAAAAAATAAAATTTGTAATGCATATTGAAATAATCACTTTGATTTTTTTCTGGATTTTACTTAAATGTTTTAATCTTTTTGTTTAAAAACAATTTTTTAATTTTAGAATAATTAAATGTTTGAATTAGTTGCTAAATTTCTAAAATAAAATTCAGAAATAAGTTCTCAGAAATACGGCATTGTGAATATTCAACTAGAATTGCCAAATCTAGCAGTATATCATGCGAAAATCTTTTAATATTGCATTTATCTTTTGGTTTCAACTTTGACCTTGTAAGTTTAAGATCAAAATATCGTGTACCCAATATACAAAATTAGTATAAAAATTATTGAATTTTTATATTGTGTTTTAATTAATTGTGTTTTATTTTAATTCGATTATGTTAATTTTATTTTTAACGAAAACATTTTAAATACTTATAATTTTATAATAATCCATTATAAAATAAAATAGGAATTCTTTTTGATCACCCACACAAATTTATTGCTCATTTTGAAACTGATGCATTTTTGGTGGTTAATAATTCAGTTTAAGAATGACAAAGCATTTACTTGTTTTAAAATCTTAAGACTGTGATGTATATTTATCAAAGAGTTTATGTATCAAGGCAGTGGTTTTTCACTTGACCTATTCAAGGATCTTTGAAGTCATTATTAGGTGAGAAACCCATTCCAATAGTTACATCGGTTCAAACAGGGACACCAGACGAAAAAATAATTTTTAGAGGATACAGTAGAGCTTCAGTTAACTTTAGTTCCAAGTTTTTGTTTATAATTTGATTTTAAATAAATTTTTTTTTCTAAGATTTTCTTTAGAAAACTATTCTATATATTAATAATATTCATTTTTAGATAATCGAATCCAAGTTTACTCCATGAATATGGAGTAAGCCAATGGAGAAGCCAATGGCGGATGGGGTACACTCAACCAACTCACTCGAAATGCTAGGGAAATCGACCGCCAAAAAAACAAGTTTTAAAAAACTATATAAACTTGCAACAGGAGTTGTTATAGTATATTTTGTTGTAAATTTTTAATAAAAATTATTGTTGTTGTTGTCATTATTGTTTGAAATTTATTGAAATATAGACTTAAAAGTAAATCAATTTTAAAATTTATTTGTACAATCCTCACAATTCTCATCTCCCCATTTCATAAGATTTTCAACGACATGATCTATACTGTCGATACATACATGCGGTTCGCTATCCTCAAGCTGAATTTCCGTAAATTGTTTTTAGGTTCATCTATAGGTTCATAGATTTCCTCATCAATTTCTTGGGTGTTTTCTCCGTCAATTTCTTGAATGTCGTCATCATCATCATCAATTTTTGAGTGACTTCCTGATCAGTTTCATCAAATCCTGAATCTTCACTCTCAACTACCTAGCTTATATTATATGCATTTGTAACAGATAATATGTCCTCCATTTTTACCTCCGCTATTTCAGCTAATTTTCCAAAAAAGTTTATTACAAATTCTAGGTAATAAATAATTTGTAATTAATTAATCATGTTAACCTTTTTTCTACAGTCATTATTAACACTTTAAAAACTATAATGTAAGTTGTTTATAGATTCTCTTTGTTAAATTTGCATGTGTTTTGCATTAATGTTGCATTTCCTTGTTAATAAAGAGGAATAAATAAATAAAATTAAATACATTTATTAAAATAGTTGTGGAAAGCCTAACAGACACAATTTTCCAAATTGGAGAATTCACATCATTATTATCAACTTTATATCCCTGGATTCCAATTGTTATATACCAATTTAGTTTTCTTTGAAGCTAATTTCATCAAAGGAATCATAAAATCTTGCATATCGGTTGTTGAACCATGCATGTTGATTGCATGCTAGATTTTAATTCAACCGTTTGAAAACATCATCAATAGTTTTAACATTTATCATTAAGAATTGGAATTCATATTGATTTCTTCTTTTAAAAAATACATTTTATAGTTGTGAAACATTTGAACAGGTTGTACAAGTTCTTCTTTAGGTTTTTCGGTGCTTGAAAATTTTTTGGTCATCATGAATTATGATTAAAATGAAATGGTACAGGGTTTTTATATCTTCAAATTAATGGAATAACCAATCAGAATTAAGTTCACCTTTGTTTAAAATATATGCCTTTGTTTAAATTGCATATGTTTTGCATTGATGTGGCACATGTGTGATTATTATTATTATTATTATTATTATTATTATTATTTATGTTATTTTTAATATTTTTATTATTATTTACTATTCTCAAACTATATAAAATAACAAATAACATTTATTGATAAAAACATTTAATGTACAAAGTTTACAATCTTCTTATTGTAATGAAAACTAAAACCATTCGACATATCTCTGGTAACGAGCTGAGCAGCAGGAACAACTTTGATAACATAAATATTCCGGTTCAATTTCTTTAATGTTCGATTTAACTTCAGGTCCCACATAAATTGATGGACAACTTCAAACATCCATATCCCCGTTACATTGAAGCCCAAATCGGAGATTAATTCTCCTGGCTTATGACATATTTTGGCATTTATTTCTGGATAAAAGAATGCTAATTTCTTTAGCATAACTGCAGCATATTCTGCTGAAAAATATAATATTTAAATTTGTAAACAAAAATGAAAAATTTACCATAACCATCGATTTCCTTATCAAGCGAACGGCGCTAGGAATTTTGTACATTTTGAAAATGATTTCTAAACAATAAACAGTTTGTTTAAAACCATCATTAACCAATTAGAAATCGACCAATGAAATCATCTCATTCCGAACATTGTTAACAAATTCCCTATAATGTAAATTTTTCAACCCAAGCATGACAACCTTTCAACTAGCAAACATATTGAAACATATAGGGTTATATTTTAAGAGTCAGTGCCGGAAACTATTCCGGTTCAAACATACAATCATTTTCTCGACATTGGTATAGATTGATACTATGTCATATATCCATAGTAACGGAATTGATTGAATTTTAATATTATGATTCGATATTGTAATTTATTAATATCCAAGGGTTCCTTACATCCCATGATTAATTAATAATTAAATGAACTATGAAATATTTCTCTTTATATACAACTTTAGCAAGAGTTCATTAAATCATCGAATATAAACAAATATATGTATATATATTTATAAAATTTGAAATGGAATTAAGAAATGATGCAGTATACCAAATTGTTGGTGCGAGTGGTAGCGGGAAAACCTTGTTTGTCTGTAAATTATTACAATCAAAATTATTCAAGTCAAAATTTAATAAAATTTATTGACATAGGGAAGCAGATGATGAAAGCGGAATGACACAAGATCAGTTTTGTAAAATCAAAATGACAATCATAAAGGGATTCGATAAAGACTGGTCATCTAGATTACGACAGGGTGATGTTATTATTATTGATGATTTGTATCAAGAAGCAAATAAAGAAAAGGATTTTAATAATTTATTTACAGAAATTAGTAGACATAAAGGTGCCACTGTAATTTTTATCACTCAAAATCCTTTTCATCGAGGTGGATCTCATCGAACTCGTAATTTGAATATTCAATATTTAGTTGTTTACAAAATTCTGAGAGATGCTACAGTGATTGAATTTCTTGCAAGGCAAGCATATCCAAATAATCGAAATAATTTTTCATTGAATTTGCCAACGCAACAAAATCTCCACATGGATATATTTTTCTAGATTTTACACAACAATGTCCTGATGAATTACAAGGAATACAAAATATATTTACCAAGGAAGGAGCCATAGTATATAAACAAAGTTAAAACCAAATAAATTCTCAATCAGACGAAAGCCGGTTTAGGTGGAATCGAAAAGCTAAGGACCGAATTCGAAGCAACCAACTCAGAATTGGTTATCAACTCAGCTGGCATGCAGTTTAAACAAACCAATGCTGAAAAGATTTCTAACTCGAGCATATAAAACATGGAATAAATGATTTGTGGCAAATGGATTTGATGGAAATGATTCCATATTCGAAAATTAACAAGGGACACAAATATATTTTAACATGTATCGATGTTTACAGTAGGTATGCCAGAGCCTTGCCTGTGAAATCTAAATCGGCTCTGTACATTCTCAATTCAAAGCAGCTCATGTTGAAAGATTTAATCATACATTAAGAAATCGTCTTAAAAAAAATTTTGTTCACGTTAGTAATAAAAAATGGATAAATGTTTTATCACAAATGATTCATAGTTACAATCATTCATCACATCGGGTATAAATGGAATGAAACCATCTGATATTTCACCGAAAAATCATGTAAAAGTTAAATCGAAACCCAAAATAAAATAGGTGACCATGTTCAAATTAGTAAAATTAGTTCATCGCCATTCATTAAAAATTTCGATAGTAAT
This sequence comes from Schmidtea polychroa, assembly GCA_959609185.1. Classification (NCBI taxonomy): domain Eukaryota; kingdom Metazoa; phylum Platyhelminthes; order Tricladida; family Dugesiidae; genus Schmidtea; species Schmidtea polychroa. The sequence continues at coordinate 25,458 of CAUHTR010001799.1, read as the reverse complement.
TAGAGTGATGAGGTATTTCGAATTACGAAAATCAGTTCAGTCCAGAATCCTGTCATGTATATTATTTCTGATTCTGATAACAATGTAATCAGCGGGAAATTCTATGAACTAAAAGTTATTCCCCCTCCAACAGTATTTCGAAATCAAAAGATATTGAAATCTAAAATGGTGGGTAAGGAAAAACAACACTATGTGAAATGGCATGGATATAAAAATACTTCATGGATTTCGTCTCAAAACCTCGTAAAATGAAGTTTTACATTATTTTGCCGAGCAATAGTTGCCCGAATATACATCCAGAAAACAATGCCAGTGAATTTATGGTCAATCTCCAAAATCCGATTTATTTAAATGGTAATTGGGAAGTTGTTCTCCTCGACTTTACATTTGTGTACAATCTCTTTCCAATTTATAGTAAAGCTAAAATATAAAAAGAATATAAAAAGGAAGAGATCCAGTCGCGATATATCCCTTTTGTCATTGATAATGTAAAATATCAAATTGATATATTGTATATAATCGAACTCGGTATCAACATCCATTTTCAATTACTTGTGGCCAACATTGCCTTGCATTGTTGTTATCAATGTTACATATATAATTAATTTAGTTTAATAAATTTTATTGTAAAAAATGTCATGTTATTTTATTAATGAACGAAAATTTATTAAAGAATTGTATATGATTGCTAATAATATTTTTTAAACCAAAATATTACGAGTGGTATGAATGAGAAGATTACTTTTATCTAAAATGTATCATGATTGATATTGCAGATATCAATGCTATTTTCTATATATACGAGTGTGATAATAATAAACTAAAATTTTTTAAAAAATACTTCCCATCTTTGAGAATATTAAAATATAATTTAAAGAAAAAGAAGAAGTTCCGGATAAAATTTAATGTCCTCATAGAGAACATACTATGTATGTCTATAAGAGATGCTTGTTGTGTTAATTAAAAGATTAAATAAATGTATTAAATTTATTAAATTTATTTTAATTAATTTTATTATTATTTTATAGATATTTTTATTTGCAAATAACGTGCAAATCATTTGCTATGACTAGTCACGTATTGTCTTTATTAACATATTGAACTACCTTCTGAACGATAACTATATTATATAGTTTTTTAAATGTTAAAATGACCCTTTAAAAATTAGAATTTAAAATTGAAATGGTCACCCTTGATGAGTCACGCCGATGAGTCATAAGTGTGCTTCATGCACGGTGAGTCATCGATGATGTCATTTATGACTCACTGGTGGGTAGGATATGTGTTATGTTCTTTGTTATGAGTCATTGATGAGTCATATATCCTTGTTTAACGATGAGTCATGGAGCACACTTGTAATTACTTGTGATAAACAGTGATATCAATACTGTGATATACAGTGATATCAATACTATGATAAACTGTGATATCAATTTGCATTTTTTCAGTTGCAATTTAATTTTTCGTTTAACTCGTTTAAAGGGTTAATTTTATTAAAAACAAAATGTTTTCAACGTTGTTAATTACTTAAAACCAGACATTTGCTCTTTGGAAGATGGGGCGTCGATGCTTATCGGTTTTTCAATTGTTATTTGTGTTACATACGATAAAAGATTGATTTATACTTGAAATTTTAATGAATAGCAATGAAATTTTAAGGGGAACATGACTTTATTGATGAATTTGTACAATAAGACTTTCACTGCCATTTTTATGGATATCACTTAAACCTATGTTATTAAGACGTATTTTAATACCAGTTAACAAGTTCTCTCATGAGTAGATTCAACAATAATCACGATTAACAACAATTCCCCGATAATAACACGCTTTGAACATCATTATGGTATTAGTGGAGAAACGAACAAATACATTATAAAAGGAAGCTTCTTAATTTCCGCTTCATTATATATTCAGAGCAAGGACTATGTCTAACGAGTGAAGAGCTCATTAAATAGTTAATCAAATCTAATATATTGATGCCGAATATCTTCAATGGGCTTAGTAAAAATTATGTTTACATAATATCAATCTGTGAATAGGGAAAATACTAGGATTGGAGCTAATTAAATAAACTAATATGCTTAATACATTCCTATCTCTTTATTAGAACTTATTTATGTATTTTATTAAAAGTAAACTACTACTTTATTCTTTTTGGTGCAAACTATATGAATTATTGAACATTATATTTTAACTCGTAATATCTAAATTTTGTTCAAAACTAACATATTAATATTATTATTTTAATGTATTAATGTTTGTTAAGACTCAATAAATAACAGGTGGGCAGTAATAGTAATAAAATTAACTTTTTCTAATATATAGTAATCAATTTGTGAAAATCAATCAGTGAATTCGTTAATTGAGGAGATTAATCTAATTTCAACCAATGAAATTCATATATACATTCATCACCACTCATTCACCAGTTATACAATAGATCAGTGGTTTCCAAACTGGGAGGCGCCGAAACTTTTTAATAAAAAATTATTTCCATATCCTAATTTTTACAATAAAATAAAATTTCAATTCGAGATTGTTAACAATAAATTAAAGAGTGATTAATTAAAGCAAAAAGATCATAAATATTTTATTTTATTTACCTACATTGAAACAAAATTGACCTGAAATAATAAGCCTAAACACGACCATATAAATCCGACCTTAAATCCGAAAAGATATTAAACCCAACTATGGAGCAAGTAACCACGAATCCACCTTGCAATATCGCTTTATCTCACAGACAAAAAGTGTACCTGAAATGAGCATGACAATTTACAAAATTAATCTCTGTTAGCAAACCCTCGTAACCCTATCGGCACTCCAATCAGCCAATCCAAACGGGTATTGGGTCGTGCTGAATAGGCAGGATACATAACGGGTCATCATGGGGAATCCAGGTCGTCCGGGAAACGCTAAAGATCAAAATAAAATCATAAAATTCCTTACAAATTAGTGCATAATGATGAATACACAGTCTTTAACAACCTCAGCGGAAAGGGAAACGGGGAAGCGAATTACTAAACTTGCCTCTAACACGTTTCCAGTTCAGCTGAGTTGGTGTCGGCCGTGTCAACTGTTGATTAATAATGGCAACAAAATTTGGTTGTAAATATATTCTAATAAATTTTCAAAATACTCCATAGTTATGTAAACAACAAAAATAACCAAGTGGATTAGATACACAAAGGATAAATAGTTTTATTTTAATTTTTATAAATACTACCAAAATAACAAAATATAGATATGGATTAATTAATTAATTAAAGAAAAGTTAGATAGTTTTATTTTTTTTACCTCAGTAATGATATAATTAAATGACTAAAATAGATAAAGGAAAGTTTCAATAATTTTAATTTAATCAAATAAAATATTGACGAACCGCTCGAATTCGATTGTTGGAATATTGACAGCATGAACGAATGCCAAAGAGGATAGGAGTTGTTGACTAAAGATAATATTTAAGCTCACAACGTAAGTTAATGAATTTTTTTAGAAAATGATCCAGCAGAGAAGCCGAAGCTGACCCATCTGAACTAAGCCACGGGCGAAGTGTCCACGACGAACAAGGACAGGCCAATCGATTACCCGACTGCAAACCGAGTGGATGAATGATGAGGCGAATGACAGGGCCGTCTCGGCTACCCAGGACGCATTCCGGAACCTCCTACGGATGGATCGAGAGATAAGATCAGGCGTCCTGGGAAATCCCAGTGGGAACGCCTGGGTCCGCTTAGACCCTACCCTACTCGCCGAGCTGAATGCCTGGCAAGCCAGGCCAGAACAAGAATCGAGAGCGGCATTCCTTGATCAGGAGCCGAAATTAAAGGCGCTCGGTCGAGCATAGCAAGCGACCACGGCCCCAACTCGACTCGAGGAGGTTAGGGAAAACTTAGTAACTGCCGCAGACGTGTCCAGTAACCGCAAGGACCTTGAGTGCACATGATCATCCTGGCGTAACCAAACGTGTGTGTTGAATCCATGTATGGGGATGTGATTGTGACTTTATGATATATTAATTGATATATTAACTTTATGATATATTAAATGTTCAGTATCATTCTGGTTATTTTCTTCTGGGATCATTTTAACCCGAGTTTGGTGGAGGGAAGGTAGATCAACCCATAGATAAGAGTGACTACTGAGCGTAATATGTAAGGCGGGTGATGGAGTGATGAGGAAAGATACAAAGCCTGAGAAGGAAGCACAATCTCTCGATTGGGACGACGCAAAACGGACCTAAGCCTTGTAACGGTTGTCCGTGGACCCAAAAGAGTGCTTGCCAATTATAGTGCGGAATTTGTGCTCACTTTTCTCTGGCACTCACCTTCTTGACATACTACCAACGTTGATCACTAAACGAGTGTCAAGTGGTACGAAAACCATTGTATTCTGGGTTACGCTGGAAACAGCACGAATAGGTAAAATATTTGATTACCTGTAACCCACCAATAGTTAATGTAAGTCAACTCTTCAGATTTGGATCTTGTTATTTAAATTGGCCTAATTTAATGATGGATTTTCCTATCATTATATGCTAGACCCCATATCTATAATATTTCCATTGAAAACTTTTAACTTTACATATATTGGTAATGATAATTAAATTAAATGACACTGGACCGCAAAAATACCTCGTAAATACCATCGCAATTGGTTTTCATTTCGGCAACTTTTATGAAAATCCATATATAATTGTGATTCTTGTTTATTGACGATTCTAAATTTTAATGATAATGTATGGAAAATGGCGCTTGTTAGTATCTTCTTTTCAAGAACTTCGGGTGTTAATTGTATCGATCATTAAATTATAAATAAATTCACGCTTTTAAAAATATATATTTTATTACACAATATTTAAACAAAGTTAGGAGAATCCAAACTATGCATTTTTTCTTGACAGGATCTTTTTAAATATTCAAACATATATTCAACATACTAATTTTATTACTGTATTTTTTATTTATTTTTTAAATTAATTTCAGTTATATTTTATTATAAAATTTCATTAAATAAAATTCATTCAATAAACCTATATATTTAATACAACTTAGACTTTTTATTGTAATTTTAAATTTGATTTTAACTATTCTAATAATTAAACCTTTTACTGGATAATTATTGTTACTTTAAAAGAGTTGTTTCCTTTACAAAATACTTTTTTTATCACAATTAATTTATAGAAATCTTGAGAGTATTTTTAAACATCTCACAGCGTTGAAAATGATAAAAAGAATGATAAAAAGATTGTTGATTTAAACATATAAATCAGCGGGAAATCCCAACCCAAAAATAGAAATAAATTATTTTCCCTTTGCACACAACTCTGGGTAATTGTGTAACCAATTTATTATAGGGAAATTAGAAATATTTGATAGATTTTATTGACGTCAATGAACGTCGGTAATATTTAGATTTTAATTGTTCGAATTTCAGTATTCTGCATTTCATTTTTTACATCAAACCTTTGGGAAGTAATTTAAATAAGTTCTTAGTATTTTTTGCTTGATCGTCTGTTTGACATCATTTCCCTTATATATTTCACTGTCGACCATAAATTAATACGACTTTTTATCTCTCTAAATTAAGAAGCGAATCGTAACTTTAACTTGGTATTCTGACTATGATTAGTGCAATTTAATTTTACTTTTCTACTTTACTATTTCATGTTTAAATTTTACCACATAATTTTCAATCTGTTTCTGACTGTTGATTAAATTCTATCAATTAACTTTCGTTTATTGTCATAATTTTCATATTTATAATTTCCATATTATGCTCTACCATTATTATTCTTGAAGTGTGCCTTTTTAAACTCATTTTTGATTTATAAAAAATTAAATATGAAACGATTTTAATAAAAGCGGCAAATCAACTTATTGAAGTAAGCGACATCCCAAATGTGAACTTTTTAACATATTTTAAAATTATTTTTAATATGGATTTCATCTTCTGCAATTTTATTCCGATTTTTTCTTTTTCAAAAAATGAAAGCTAAAAACCTCTAGGGTGTCTTCTGATCATTCTTCACTATTTAAACCCTTTAATCAGAGTTAAAATGATTTTTTGTATTACATTATTTTATTGCACGTGTTATCACAATAATTATTGACAAAAAACATAGACAAACACACAGATTTTATTTTTATTTTCACTTGAATCCATCGACAGACTGTTTATCTTATTGCCAGACTAAAAAAATATATCGCTGTCATTAATCATAAATAATTATATATAAATATTTGGTACGATGGAAATTTCCATCACAATGCATTTAAGGGTTAAAATCTATTGCATGTATTTTTTGTAATTTTTGCATGTGACTTTTAGAAGTGAAAAATCACGAAAGCCATTTGAGGAACTTAGACCTACAAAAGAAATATATTTCACTTTAATTCATTTTGACGATTTTCAATGAAAAAAAATTCAACATTAATTTAGTTGAGTTTCACAAAACTTGAAAATGAAAAAATTTTCATTTGATTCTCACGGATCACACCAAGTAGTTTTTGCCACAATTAATCTTATTTCGGATTGGAATAAAATTTCCGAAACCGCTGACTGGAGATTGGCCATTAAAGTCATTATGGACTAACTGTAAATTCAATTAGTTTCAATCATTTTCAACCCGTTTCCTTCATAAACAAATTGATATTAAAATTATTTCCCGAGATTTAACGAGAAAACATAATAATCTGAAATATAATTATGTTTTTATGAAAAACTTTTACCGTTGTTTACAGTGAAATTTACATTGAAAAAATTTTTAAAATAATAAAATAAAATATTACGTAATATTTTGAATCCCGAACTATTTTTTTTCTCAAATCGAGTTATTTTACTAATCAGATATTATATTAGCAATATAGATTACATGAAAATTACTGAAAAAATATCACTCACATATTTTAAGAGTTACAGATAAAAGTAATTTTGGGATAAATAATCCCATTGGTATTTTATAATGTGGTCTTTTGGAAACATGATATTTTATTTTAAATTTTTAATCTTTTTGATCCATATGATTCATATGATACAGAGCTTTTTTCATTTTCGGTTTGACTATAGTCATCAGTGTAGTATTGATATGTGGCTAATATGAAAAAAAATAATTTATATGGCTCACATGGTACTGTAATTTATAAATATTTCATTATTTCCATTATTTTATCTTATCCATATCCAGAAATAGCTCCACTCTCTTGCTCCATATCACCTTCAAGCTATGCCCATTGTGTTTCGCACAATTGATTACATGTAAATCGCTCCTCAATCCGCCTCAGAATCCCTTTCTATCCATTTTTCTTTTGTTTCCATCCTCAAGAGGCCTGACTATATTCCGGTGGATCGCCTCCGTGGCTCCTTTCACCAATCTTCCTAATAGATTCTTCCATTTGTTTTTGCCTTACTATAGTTAGTGTGAGATGATTTTTGTTTCACATCTCACTACTTATATCGTTTAAGATAATATAGGTATTTAATGGTTTAGATTTAAATGGATCAATGACTTTTACCCAGTTTATTACTCCATTATTTCCCTCGACTTCAAGACACTTGATTTTGCACTCTCCTGTAGATATGAAATGTTTCCATTTCTTATTTCATGGACTTTGCACTAAACTTTCCACTACACTAACTTCTCAAGAGGACCCTATTCTTAACTGACTACCTATTGTAGTAATCCTCAATTATTTTATTCCTATATCTCAACAATTATTTGCCGAATTTTCAATCTTCCTTCTCTGTCTAATCTCATCAATTAATAAACATATACCTAAAATACAATTTTACAAATATATCATAAAAAATAAAAAAATAAAAATTATCCATTACTTTTGCCCTTTTGAATTTTGCAGTTAATTTATAAATTGTAATGTTTCAGTAAAACAAAGCAGATGAATGTCTTTGATACCATGTAATCAGTGGTGAGCTGTGCATATCCCGCGGGGGCTCGGCAGAGCCCCTTGTTGTTCTTTCAACTGTGATTTTGCGCTTCACTTCAAATTAAAATTTCTATTGTTTTAATGGGAAAAAAGTAAAATATAGAACTTTTTTTTCGTAAAATCAAAATATTAAATTTTTTTTTGTGAGCCCTTTGTTGTTTTTTTAACAGCTCACCACTGCATATAATAATATCAATATTAAATTAAAAATAATGATAAAAATATTATAACACAACATTACCATTTTATCATATTATTATTGATAACATAAAAAATTGTGGAGATAAATGTAAATAAATTAGAAATTATGTATAAAAACTTTGATAATTATTGGGAAACCCAACTAGAAAGAAATTTATTGAGGTTTTTTAATTAATTCATTAAATCATGGTAACTAAGTAATTATTTTTTTCCGTATATAACATTTGACATTGATTAAGATGATAATCTGGTGATGATCACGGCCTCGAAATAAATTTCAATTGTATGGCGTTTTTGTTTATTTGTGATAAATATGTCATCATTTTGTCGTTATTTAGATTTAATGTTTTACTGATTGACTTTTGATTATATCTAAATCTGAATATTTAGTAAAATTTTTTACAGCGAATAACTTTCTTTTAATAATTAATTTAAAACTTTTAATATAAAATAAAATTTCAAATCATAAAAGAAGGCTAGAACTGTGGAAAGACATTATATTAATTAAGATCGGTAATGACAACCGCTTGGGAGTTTGTCAGACCGGAGGAAATTAGTGGAATTTTCAGCTGAAATAACCTGTCAAATTTCGATGCTACATTTAATGGTGAAAAACTTTATAAATTATTTTTATCAGATGGGATAATTATTTAAGATTCGCAACTCATATTATTAGAAATAAATTCAATTTTGTCAAAACGATAACTTCTGCTGACATTTTCAAACTTTATGTGGTAAAAAAAGAATTTCTTGTACTTTATCAAATGAAAATGAAATGAAAATATTTTTCACATATTTCTCAAACAATATTTTTCGTATTTTGAAAATATTTATTATTTCACTTTTTTCACAACGATTTTATTTATATGAAAATTATCAACACTTTAAATTTTAATATGTTTTATGTTTCATTGAGTGGGGTCAAAGATACGACCTGAAAGCAGGTCAGATTTTTTTTACAAAATAATAATATAAATCACTAAATATTTAAAGCATTTTCAAATTCTTGTCGTAATAAAATTATTTTTTCATATATTCATTTGAATTTTTATTTGAATTAATTGGCTTGGGTTTACAAAATTCTAGCTGTGTTTCCCATAATTGCAATTTAAATTATATTTAAACTACCCAATTTTTCCCCTACTTTATCTTTTTCTAGAATCCTTTTATAAAGCACTTTCAACATCTTCTACCTCCGACTCACTGCTAATATTCAGTTTCACTTCAAATGTTGTCATTTTTATATTGAATTTTTTTGTAAAGGGTTATGTAAATAAAAGTTTCAATAGTTAAAGTTAAATTTACAAAAACAACAGCAGTTTATATATTACTAAAACAAAGAAATAAATAAAAATAAAAGATTTAAATTGAATTTCAAATTTTTATTTTATTAACTCATTTTATTAATTTACTAATTCAAATATTGCATTAACATCTCATTTAATAAATTTATTTTTCACTGAATAATTTAATAATTTTACCTTTCATTTTATTATTTTAACGTTTCGATTAAAACAAACCTTAAATAAATACTAAATAAACAAATATTTTTTTTAATAAAATATATTCTGACTCAATGAAATGCTTGAAATGTGATAATTTTTCTTTCTTTAATGGTCAGTTATTTGAAAAATAAACACTCAAATTTAATCAAATCAGACAATATAGCTAAATTATTGGAATAATCTTATTTTAAATAAATAGTTTAAATATAACTGCCGCCAAGCTTGAGATCAACCTAGTTATTCAATGAAATAACTGATCGTGTCCGTTAAAGTGTGTAATATGTTAATAATTTGACACTTGAACTAGTTATTCTATGAAATTACTAGGTATTCTATAAATAAACTAATGATAGACAATTAATATGAAAAAGAAGCAATTTATTTAATTTATGCAGCGTATAAAAGATATTTATTGAAACGTACCATAAAATCATTTGTTACAACAAGGAATGACACTTGTAATTACAAAGAACATCATTTCTAAAACAAAAACATTTTTTGTTGACACATTGGGTTTTACACGAACATTTTTTAAATTCCTGACCAGTACCTAACTTTGAACTGTAGCAACCGAACGGATCGATATTTCTACATTCAGTACTCCTTCGATTTTAATTAATTTTTGTTCGCAGACAATGAACTGGGATCGGGAATATAATTATTTTATGCGGCCGTTTCTTTTGCCCAATTGGAAAAATCCTTCTTCGTTTATTTTTATGATGATAGCTAAAATAGATTTGGCATCACCTTTTCCTCTGTCAACTTCAGGCACTGGGATACGGACGGTAAACCCCACAGAGACTTCACAATGAGATTTATCCGACATTAATTTCATCTTTTTCGCTTGAATTTTTAAACAATTTTTAGACTTTTCTCTTTCTCTTTGAACATTTTACACTTTAACGGGCTGCAGATCGTTATTCTATGAAATAACTAGTTAAACCATGAAATACAAGAGAGTTTTACACTTAAACGGCATGATCAGTTATTTCATGGAATAACTAGGTATTCTATGAAATAACGGATTTCATACTCTAACGGTAACATATATACAAAATTAAAATGTCACTGTAAAATAAATATTTGCACTTGTTAATCAATAACTGAATATTTAAATCAATACTTGAATTTATTTTTAAAAATTTGCACTTAAAAATCAATAATCGCGATTAATGGTGGCAATAGGGGCTCACATCTACTACTCACATCTTTAAACAGAAAATATAAATTAAAATTTTGTTTTATTTTGGTGGGTTTCTAAAAAAATTAGGAGACTTTCAAAATCATTCTGATATTGGTGTAAAAAATAAAACTACAACACTAAGCAAACAGATTATTGTGAAAGTATTTAACAAGAATGTTTTTAATAATTAAGTACGAAAGTCTAAACATAGAAAAAACTCAAATACCACTCAATTCCTGACTGTAAGATATGCAAACCTTTAGTGAAGATATTTAATCTAGCTATAAGTCATTGAGAAACGAAAGAGTTATGATGGATATGTAATTATAAACTAGAAATTATAGAAAATTAACGAAAGGTAGAATTTGTAGCTTTCTATAATTTGAGAAATATTAAAATTGGAAAAAGTTGTGAGGATATAAGTGTTGATGGTACAAAGGTATTTTGATTGATGAAGCAGTTTGTACAGTAAACTTCATTAAAGAATGAGGTTTTGAGGTTTTTGTATTTATTTTATTATTTGAAATATAAATAAAAGCTCGTTGAAAAGTAGAAATATACATTTAATATGAATAAATAACCATTGAACTTGATCTTTTTATGTTTTAGTACCCCGTTTCACTGTATAAAGCGATAAAAATGAGATGCCTGAAGAAATATAGAAGTGAGGAAAATATAAACAATAAAATAAAGTCTTCATCTACATCTTGTTTAAGTTCAATAATGCTTTTTAACACACAAAAACAAACAAAATAATGCTACTTGTTAAAACCTTATGAATAATCATTGAACCTCATTGAAGTATTTAGTTATCATCGCAACATTATTTTGTATTCCAACTGTATCAAAATTTGCAATTGTAGTGCTTTCATCGGTGTAGCTTTCATATATGATTTGCCCTAATGCATATCTTTTGAAGATTTGCTGATTCACATATAATTAATAATAATTATTATTTAATTTCGTATAATTCATGAATGCGTTCAAAAATAATTCTTTTATCATTCAATTTAATTAATATATATTGAATATATATAAATATATATTAAAAATATATATAAAATATATAAAAATATATAAAAAAATATATATATAAATATATAAAATATATAAAAAATATATATATATTAAAAAAATATATAAACTAGGGAAAATAAAATATTAGTTTTAAAAATAATCAACTCGACGGATGTAAATCTGGATTGTTCATTTTTAGTCATTTCTTTTGTTCCTGTAGTGTGGAGGTAAACGGATTGAGAATTAAAGTAATTAAATATAATGAGAAAGTAACCAGTTAGTTAAATCTTCTGAAAGATAAATTATTTAATTTTTAAAATTATTTTCCTTACTTAATTAGTCTAAATTTTGTCCGTGAATTAAAAATAAAAATTAATTGAATACTCGCTTGAATATTTTCAATTTATCATTATGACAGTTAAAAGATAAAATTTTATAAAAGTAAAACTTATTTAAATTTTGACTATTTTAGGAATGAAAATTTAACTTTATAAAATAAAAATAAATTTAAATTAGTTTAAATAAATTTAAAATAAATTATATAAAACTAAATTTATATTTTAATTGTTATAACAAATAAAATTATTATTTCTTTCTGACCAAAAACTAAAAATAAATAATTTTTTGAAATTTTTTTAAAATTTTATTAGGATTGAAACGGGCGGGACACATAAAATAAAGAAGATAGGAAAGAGTTGGGTTTTTTGGGTCTTTTGACATGGGCCTCTTAATTTAGCGGGCCCCCAAACAACACTATTTTGATACTACACCAAACGATCAACGAGTTTATTTTGCACTTTTATGTATGACAAAAGAAGTTTTCATAAGATAAAATCTAATTTAACTATAGAATGCCTTATTTTTGGTGTAATTTTCACTTTTCCTCAGATTTTCATTTTTTACTGCACGTGCACAAATAACTGCCGATATGATTTCAAAATCTTAGAGAAAAAATTATTACAGAATATTAGGCTTTGAGCTATTATATGAGTTCAAATTATTATATAAAAGTTTATTAGTAACTAAAAGTGTAATTATAATTAAATTATAATGTTAAAAGTTTAAAGTTAAAAGTCTTGTTAGTGTTTTAATATTTTTAATAATTGAACTCTATAATTGGATTTTTTTAAACTATATACATTAAATTGGGAAAACGGATAATTTGATTATTGATAATAAACAAAAAAAAATAAACTAGGGAGGTAATTAAAACATGAAGAGGACATATGGAAGTGGTGCTAGCAAAAGACAAAACAAAAAATTTAGAGGCCACATACGATGTCAGACCTGGGCCTCCAAGTGTCTCTAACAGGCTCTGATGATGATGATAGTGAAATAATAATTGAATAATAATTAAATCATTACCATGTTTATTTCACTAATCTTGTATATGAAAAGTTAATTTTTAATTTAAATCAAAGAAAAGCGTTCGTATTATTAACTTTTAAAATTTAATTTGTAATATCCATCTTGTTTTATTTCTCTTGATTAGAAAGAAATTGATTATTTTTTACATTATTTATAGACAATTTAAATATTTTTAAATAGAAATTTACGGAATTGCAATTTTTTGAAAACTTCGTTTCCAGAAATAACTTTTATGCCTTCATATTTCTACGAGTTACATTAAATTTGAATGCACTGAACCAAAAAAGAATATGTTTAAAAAAATTATAATTTAGAAAACTTTATTTTTTGTTTAAATTATGAAATAGAAGAATTAACAAATAAAACACTAGGCGAATAAATATTAAAACAAAATATTTCAACACTTAATATTCCGTTAAAAAATTCTATTATTTAAATCCTAGTAAAATAATAATAAAGATTTTTTGAAACAAATATAACATAAAACGATTTCCACTATTTAACAAACATAAAATTTCTCTAAACTTTGAAGTTGAAATTGTGAAAAAATTTTGAATTCACAATTGATCCGATCAATTAATTCGCCCGCAGCGCATTAGCGATCAGCTAATGAAATTTGATCGATTTATTGATTTTTGATATTCGAATTTTATTTCATTTAAAACGCATATTTTTCATGGCTGAAAATTCGATATTTTTTATAGATATTATTTTTTATCTAATTATTTGTGATGTATTTTATAATTTTTCCTTTATAAATTAATGGTTTTAGTGTGGAATGAGAATTAATTGCTTTTTACATTCAATTAATATTTATTGATAATATTTTATTAATTAATTATTCAATGGAATTATGGTTTAATATTGTGTTGCATTAGTCATAAAACATTTATTAAGAAATTATTTTGTTAACATATTTTATCTATTTACAATTATTGCAGTTAGTACTGTAGTAATTATTATTATTATCATTATTATTATTATTATTATTATTATTATTATTATTATTATTATTATTATTATTATTATTATTATTATTATCATTATTATTATTATTATTATTATTATTATTATTATTATTATTATTATTATTATTATTATTATTATTATTATTATTATTATTATTATTATTATTATTATTATTATTATTATTATTATCATCATCATCATCATTATTATTTAAAATAATAAAGTGATAATTTAAGCATTTTGCTGCGAATAATGTATTTAATGAAAATATTTTCGACTATAAGATAGTCCTTGTCAATTATTAATTTTAAAATCAAGAACACAAGAAGTTATATAATTTATAGTTTAATCATTAGTTTCATAATGTATTCTCTTAGCGCAAAAGATAGTTTATTTATAGTCAATTTATTTAATAAATACAATGTCAATTGAAAAGAAATCATAGTTGAAAATCGAAAAAACTTCTTATCTCTCTGTTTATAATCTTATAATCTCTGTTTAGATTTGTACATTTCAGCTTTTTCTGTTTTTATTCTTTGGCCATACCTTTTGAAAGACATTGAGAACGGGAACTGAATTCATTTATCAAAAGCATATTTTATAACATTCGCTATCAAATGATGTAAAGGCACATTGTAGGTTTTCTCCTCATGATTTTATATAACATATTTCTGTGCTTCTATGTGATTTACATGTACAATGACAATAAGTATTTTATTTTATTTAATTAATAAAAAATACTAACCGTAAAAATATAGTTTTTAAAACTCCCTCTCTATCTCACTCTTTTACATTCTCTCGAAATTAAAATTTCAATATGCGTGCTGAATTCTATGAAATATTTAATATTTAGCAAAATCACCCAGTTAGGAAATTATTTTGAAAGGAACATTTTAATAACATTTTGAAAGAAAATTTTCAAAAATGTTAATTATAGTACCTTCGATCAATCTAATATTTTAAAAGAATGTATTGTTCTCGACGACAAACCTATCTGCCAAATTTTAGCTTGATCCGATCACAGGAAGTGGGTTAATTCACCGTTGCAAGATTTGTGTGACTCATACAAACATTCAAACATACATACAAAGTAAATATAATATTGATAGTTTAATAACTTTCAAAAACAATTGATCATCTCCAAATTTAAAACTATTTAATAGAAACTCAACAGCGACCCATATTTTAAAATTATATTTAACTCAAATGAAAATTATTAAAAAACACTCCCTCCCCCTTCCGTTGGTCTTAATCAATCTGATCAATCATAAATCACTGCACATTAATGTAAGAAAATTTCCTTAGATATCCAACACATTCCTCAAATTAATTGGCAGTCCATAGAAATTTTCTCAACGATCAATTAAGCATGAAATGAATTTAAAATTGTTTAAATTTCTCTTAATTTACTCTTTAATGTTAGAAATCTATAGTGAAATATTTTTGAAAATGTGGTTAACAATTTTTTAATTTTAATTAAAATCGATTGAAAAGAATTGACAATTTTTAAGCCTCTGCTGTTTTAATAAAATTCAAAAATCATTTTAATATTATTATTTTTTATTTGAAGAAATAGCCGGTTTATAAGTAAAACAAATGCATGATATTGTCCATAGAACTTCATCCTCCTACAATATTTTCTTATCATTTAAACAATTTTATATAATAATAATAAACAAAGATGCTGGAAATATGATTACATATCGTATATTTATTACATTCCGTACAAATTGCTTTGTGACATTTATTACATATGTACATTATTCATTTTTAGATTTAAATTTAGAAAATATAATCCGAAATGGGTTTGCTTCTATACTTCCAGGATCTCGATCGTTTCATAGTCTCGGTTTTCGGAGAGGAGATCTCGTGCGAGACCGAGAATAAAACAAGATTTTTCATTAATTGATGATTGTTTTAAAAAACCGATTTTTTATTTTTATTTTTATATTATTCACATATATACATGCTAAATTGCAAATCAATGTTTCTTTAATTTTAAAATTAATTAATTTAGGTATTCTTTTTGCAACTCCCTTCTCAAGTTCTTTTACTAAGCAGTCTCTCAAAAAGGATTTCTGCTGAAGTCACATTTATTTCAACAAAAATTTCAAAGCTCCTTCTGCTATGCTCAAATCCAATTCATCGTTACTTATGGCATCCATTGCCATTTTAAATGGTTGCAGAGTTGAGATGAGCTCATGGACACTAGATTCCAAGTATTAATGGTAATTATGTCTGTAATTCTTGAGAATATTTTTCACAACTGGCATCATGTCATTGAAAACAGTTAACCTTTTTAATGAACTGTTCTAATGTTTCTTGACGCCGACGGCCAGTATTTTGAATTCGATTCCTAGAGAAGTAGCATTTTCCTTCAAGACTTTGACCTAATGGATTTCTGATGGATTCTCAAACATCTTCTAGAAATTCTGTAATATTCAGTGCTGGGCTATACTTGTACTCTTCAGCGACTATCTCTTCGTCTGGTTGAACGTATCGATATTGATGAAACTTCGAAGAGTGAAAATGAATCTGTTTTCGTTTGATGAGATTGTTTTTGCGTCATAATAACAAAGATTGCATTCCACCGTGAATTTGTGGTTTTTCAAAATTTTACAATAAATTTGCCATTTTGTGTAAGTTCCCATCGCAACTCTCTCCATATTTGAGCCTTTCAAATTTAAAAATGTATTTACATGTCTGATTTATATCCGTCTAAAAAACTAATAATTGGTTTTTTGTTTGAAAAAAAAATTAAAAATTTGAATTCAACGAATTTTTTCGATTTTTTAAAAACTAATTTTTGATTCTTTCTTGCATTGGAATTTGAAGACACAAGATTTATGAATATAATAAACTGATTATCCCTCCGGAGGAAGTAATTATGTTGTAAGTATCTTAAGCAAGATACACACATGCGTCAATAATACAATATTACATTTTTAACATTCAGACATACAAATTAAACATGTAATAATATAATTTTAAAAAGGTACTATTTACAGTTATCCTACATCCCCCTCGTTTCAAAATATTTGATCCATTCCACATTTTAATTTTTCGATTTTCCATTCTGAAATTATATCATGCAAGTTCTTTATTATTTTACCTGGACCCTCAAATCTATCTTCATTTTTATTTGCTACAATTTTTTTCTTCCCAATACAACATCCCCGACATTAAAAATTCGATTTGGCCTTACTTCATTTTCCTTATAGCCTTGAATGCGTTATTTTCTAATCTTTCTGATTTACACTTTTCCATTAATAATTGTAGTTCACATGGTTTGTCCTTTTCATAATGTTTTCTGGCAATCTTTTCCCCAAAAACAATTTTTACAGAACTTAACTGAGTAGTTTTCTGAATTCTCGCATCTAACACAAAATAAACTTTAGGAAGTATTTTGACCCAGTCTTTGTCCGTTTTTTCTTTTTTTAGAAATTTGGATGGCATCTCTAATAATTCTAAATTAAGATTCAATTTGTCCATTAGCTAAATGATGATAAGGATTTGAATAAACTAGATTAATACCATGTTTCTCTGCAAATGCTTTGAATAAAGCTGACTCAAGTGCTTCTACTCTATCATAATGGATACTTCTTGGGGCACCAAATTTCAAAATCCATTTTTCGTTAATAATTGTTCTTGCTCAGAAATTGCACATAAAGAAATATATTTTCTAAATTGGTCTATAATTGCCAAAATATACATCTTCCCACTCCTAGCAGTTTTCATTGGGTCGCAAAAGTGAATAAAAATTGATTCAAATAAATAGACTTCTGTTGGTTTAATTAGTTTTCCGCTGTTCGTGTAGTCATAGCCTTTCTATTTTGACAATTTTCGCAAGACCCGACTTACGTCTTTAATAAATTCTTGTCTGTTTCTCATGTCAAATTTCCTAGAAATATATTCGTGGACTTTATTTACCTCAGCATGACACAAAATTTTACCGCTGGTGACATTACCGCCACGACATAACCGCCGCTGATATAAGTGCCGGAAACCAAAATAAATTTTAAAAAAAATGTTTTATACAGTTTGTAAGAATGCTGATTACTTCGATACATAATACTTACGTTTAATAATGGTTACTTTTGTATGGGGGCGGCAGTTTTGTCGGCGGTGGCATTGTCGCAGCGGTTTTGTCGCGGCGGTTTTGTCGCGGCGGTTTTGTCGCGGCGGTTTTGTCGCGGCCGTTTTGTCGCGGCGGTTTTGTCGCGGCGGTTTTGTCGCGGAGGTTTTGTCGCGGCGGTTTTGTCGGCGGCGGTATTCTCGATCCAGCAAAATTTTATGGGTGTACAAAACAAATTCTTTTTTTCTTTCGTTTGGAATCCAAATTTTACTTTTACTTGAATGAATAATGTCATTGCTTTCCAAATATTTTGTTTCTTCCCCGATTAGTTTATTTCTTTTGATATTTTCTATTTCTTAAGACTTTTGTTGCCACAGTTTTCCATCTTCTTGACACATGTGTGCTAGAATCTTTGTTTATAGTTTACCTGTTTTTGGTTCCTAGTGAATTTTTTGATATTGTATGCATGTATCGCATTCAGCTCTCGATAGCGCATCTGCAATTGGATGCGTTTCACCTTTACGATATTCCATTTCAATGTTCAGACTACTTAATTGGTTTATCCATGTTTGAAATTGAGGTGTGATTGGCTTCTTGGTCTTCAACATAAACGTTATGGTCTGTCCTTAGTTAAAACTTTCAAACATATAAATAATGTTTGAAATGTTCGGTTAAATATATTATGACTAATAATTCTTTCCGAGTGATGCAATAGCTTACTTCGTGTTTGTTTGTTGCGTGCGAACCATATTCAGTTATTCTTTCTTTGCTATTTTCATTTAATCAAGATAAAACTGCTTCAATCCTGTCGAAATTGGCATCTGTGTCCAAAATAAATTCCTTTGTAAAGTCAGAGAATACAATAATTTGAGCTTTTACTAATGCTTTTTTTTAATTCTTGAAAGGTATCTTCGCATTCATTTGTCCACAAAATATTTGTCTGATTTACACCGCACAATTTTCCAAGTGATCTGGAATACATACTAGAATTTTTTATAAATTTACGATAATAATTTGTTAATCCAAGAAAACTTCGCAATTTTTTATCGCGATAATTTTGTTGTCCTTCATCGTTTATGACATGCGCTAAATATTTTATCTCCTTTTAACCCCTTAACGCACAATTTAAAAAAAAATGACCAAAAAAAAATCAATTTTTTTTCTTTAAGAAAATATATATTTGGACCAATTTCAATAAATAACAATATAATGTAACAATAAAATAATAATATTTATTAGCTGAAATACTCGTATATATAAAAGACGTATATATACGTCACTGCACATTTTGTCCGGTTTTGCGTGAACGTATAAATACGTCAGTGCGCGTTAAGGGGTTAATAAAATGACATTTTCTGGACTGATCTTTAACCCAGAATCACTTATTCTTTGAAATACTTTTCTTATTCTCTTATAATGTTCTAGCAAGGAAGACGAAAATATTGATAAACAACAGTTTCTTTACGATTTATATATAAATGTTAAGTTAAAAAATTAATTAAATTTTCAGTACAATAATTGAAAAATTAATTATAAATTTTAATAATAACTGTTCAATTGATAAATTGAATGTTAAATGAATTAATTAAAAGTTAAAATTAAATAAATGAACATTAAGTTATTTAATAAGAACTACAAGTAAATCCACAATCAACTCAGTGAAAATGAAGAAGAATATAATCAAAGTGAAGACGAACAGGATACAAAATACGCATAAAGCACGAATGGGAATTCGTAAGAACATTGAAATCAAAAGAAGAAGCATTAAAGCACATAAAATTAGAAGATCAGTTTACTTTATATTACCGAAATTTCACTCAAGTTGAAGGTGTCAAGCATATATACCGTTGTAAGGATACACAATATTGAAAATTAACCTGCCATGCTTCAATTTAATTAATATTTAACAATGATAGAAATGAAATAACATTGTGCAAATCAAATCATGATCATACTCATGACAATGAAAAAAGACAAGGCTTAACAAAAAGGAGAAAGCTGATAGTCACGTGTTACATTCATAACATGAAACAACCAAAAGCAATCATTCGTGAATTTCGAAAAGTTCAAGAAGAAGTTCAAAGCGAAGTCAAATTGTAAGTTATTTAAGTCAACATAAAAAGAATATTAAAAGTACAAGCGGAATCAATTTGGGTGAGCTTGATGAAATGTATGAATGCATAAATGTATAAAAAACCATACAAATGTATAAAAAACCATACAAATGTATAAAAAACCATACAAATGTATAAAAAACCATACAAATGTATAAAAAACCATACAAATGTATAAAAAACCATACAAATGTATAAAAAACCATACATCACTGATTACAATTAGAAGATGAAGAAGAGGCAGTATATGAAATAAATGTTACAATAAGAATATTTTTTACAGCTAAAAGATTACTCCAATTTGGATTAACGGCAGACGCAACCTAAAAATTAATTTGGCAAAGCTTTCCAGCTCTAATAGTTGGAACTACAGACAAGCAAAATCATTATATTCCATTCGGCGTTGTGGTTACAACAGGTTATGATTTTGAATTTATATTTTATAGTTTCATTTCAGATCTCAAATCAATCGATATAAGTTATGAACCAAAACCAAAAATAATAAAGCCTGATGCAGCTGATTCACTTTCAAATGCATTCAAACAAGCATTTAAATGTGAAGGTGGCAGTCAATACAAAGGGGTATGTGCGCAATTCATGTTAGAAGGGCAATTGAAAAATTTTGAAATTTTAATGATACCAAAAACAAAACAGCAATAATCGAAGATTTTAAAAATTTACAAATTGTACAAAACGAATATATTTTCAATGAATTTTTTATTGATAAGTGGTATGAAAAAGATGTACAATTTACAGTATATTTTAGAAAAGAATGGTTAGATGCTCCTGTTTGATGTTTGTCTACCCTCACACAATAATGCTCTTGAAGGAAACTAATGAAGATGTAAAATCAAGTCACACTATCAGAGAACGTTTACCAATCAAAGATATTTTATAGCAGCAATTAATATTGTCAAAGAGTAATAAAGACAAAGAAAAATTGTACCAAACTGAACGTCTCAGAAAAAAAAAGTACACGTGGATGACTCAAATGAACATAATTTGGTTAATTCAGTGCCTGCAAAGGATTCGCCAGTAATTACAATACCAAAAGTCAACTCTTACAAAAAGAAAATAGAAAATTGTGATTGGAAAGATTTTGATGGTTATGTTAAAAGTGTTACAAGTTTATTGCAAATTTCAATTCCAAAAGAAGCTACTTTCAAAAATCAAAAATGGAAAATGTACATGTCCAGAGTTTGTCAAAAATCATATATGCAAGCATTTAATCGGATTAGCATTTAGAAGCAAATTATATGAATAATATCATGTACCTGTGCGTCCCTTGCAGAAATTATGATTATAATCATAATCTGTGAAACGGACACAAAGGTACAACAACTAAAACTACTTATGCAACTATGAAAGATTGAATAATATTCGAATAAATTTTTCTATTTTTACTGTGCAATAATATTTTTTAAAGATTTTACAAAAAAAAATATATCAAAAATAATTGCAAAATTTTTATTTATTTATTTGCCGGTTGTTTTTCAAACGCGTAATTCAAAGATTAATAAATAAACTTTTTTCTTTTATCATAACAATAACGCGGCGCTCTGTTGATTAAATTTTAGTAAATATTTTATATAGAATTATCATGGTGACAACATTTTCTCTCAAAGTTGGATCGCATTACAAATATTTTTTATGAAATTTTTTTGGTTTTAATCTTAATGAAAATTCAGAAAAGTCATTTCTCAGACATTTTGAAAAAAGCATCGATTTAATTTAATAAATTTTCAATATTTAAAATTTTAATATTATAGCGAATTCCACATTCGATTAAGTTGAAAGTTTAAACTGACATTTATTTTATCCTAATTGTCCATTGTTATCCAATGCAACTTTCTGTTAGGCGCTTTTTATAGGAAATTATGTCAGAAATAAAACTCAAATTTCACAGTAAAGTATTATAATTTTATTATTAAAAAGATTTACTGTATAATTAAACATTAATTCATAAAAAAAATAAACAGAAATCTTATATATATGTCGTAGGCAAATGGTAATTTTAGGAAAATAACATTTGGCTAGGCAAATGCCATTTGCCTGGTCAAATAGCTTTAGCTATTATTTCATTTCCATTTGACTAGGAAAATAGCATTTGCCCAGGCAAAAGCCATTTGGCTAAATCTTTGCTGGGCAAATGTCTGAAATGTGCCTTCCTTGGCTATTAACACAAGATAACGAGAAATACGGTACTCCGAGATGGAAGTTCCCCAGGAAACAAGATTACCAAGATTTACTACAAGTTAACACTGTATTATTGGGGGTGTGTGGTGTTGAATGTACTTGTACCCTTGTGACCCGTACCCCTAGGGGGACAAATTATCCTTTCGGATAGTCTACTAGTATATAAAGTAAGATATTATAGTAGCGGCGTCATTATTTCGATGGAAATAGATTTTAAGCCGTCTACCGATGAAGATCTTTACGAGTTTACGAAATTAATAACATTAGAATTATTTGCCCAACAAAGATTTAGCCAACTGGCGTTTGCCTGGGCAAATGCTATTTTCCTAGTCAAATGGAAATGAAATAATAGCTAAAGCTATTTGACCAGGCAAATGGCATTTGCCTAGCCAAATGTTATTTTCCTAAAATTACCATTTGCCTACGACATATATAAATTAGAAAACCACAATGTTTCATTTAAAATTTAATTTTTCTTGCTTTTATGGAAGCAAATTCATCCAATACATCATTAATTTTGATTTTGTCACAGATATCGCTTTCAATAGCAATCAAAGACAGGCCAACTAGTCTTTCTTGAGAAATGGTTGAGCGTAAATAATTCTTAATTAGTTTAAGTCTGGAAAATGATTTTTCGCCAGCTGCTACTGAGACTGGTAGTGTTAATAATATTCTCAAAGATACAACTATATTTGGAAATATATCAAATAAATGATTTGAATAAATATACTGCAATATATCTAATGGATCAAAACTATTAAGTTGAGTTATGGTGTCTTTAAATATACACAGTTCGTTACATAATTTTGAAGAACTTATATCTATACCTTCACCATCAGTTAACACATTATGTAAATCTGTACATTTATTTCTTAGTATCTCATTATCCAAATTATAAATTTCATTAAAATTTATGAGAAATTGAAACTTTCGGCATGACTATTCATAAGTTCAAATCTTTCAACTATTGAGTTAATTGCACTGTCAACAATTGGAAGAAAAAATTAAATTTTATAGCTTTTTTCCGGGTCTGTCGGTCTTTCATCTCGACTATCGTAGTTAAACATACGTTTTTTACGCCTACGTAATAGATTTTCTTTAAATTGAGGAGCTATGTCAATATCATGTGCCAAAATTGTAGCTCTTTTAAGTATATTATTAAAATTTTCATCTAAACGAAATTCTTTAAAAAGTTATTAAATTATTTAGTTTTTTAGTTATACTGAAAAGAATTTAAAATTCAATATAAAAGTGGTGGTGAGGGTAAAGCCATGTGCTATGATAAAAGTAAAAAGTAGTACTATTAGTGATACTTACTTTCACCATTCCTCAATTAATATTTAAGATACTTTATTGAAAAAATAATAAACTCTAAATAAAAATAAAAAAATCACTATAATATACTTACAAAAATTTTGTTATTCAAAAAATTACACTTTTTAAACTTTTTATAAAATATTTCAAACAACAAATTTATATTTTTTTAATTCACAAAAGTTGGTCTTCAATAAAAATTGAAAATATTAAAAATGTCCAAACATGACTGGAACACATAAAAAACTGAAAACAAGTACTTACAATTAAAGGAAAAAACCAAAAGCTTTTTTTAAAAATCTGAATTAGAAAATCGCCTACTTTTCATCTCTCATTTAAAAAAATATTTAAATTTGAAAAAAAAATAGTTTGATTTAAATTTTGGATTTTAGCGCCCTTTGTTCGTGTAGTGCCCCGATGCTTTGCATCTTCTACTTCATCGGTAAAGCCGGGCCTATAAATAAATATATATATATACAATAATAAAAAATTAAAATTAATTTAAATATATTATTTCAACCAAAACGTGAATGTTGCTTTTTTAAGGAAATTTTAATAAACTTTAATTTATAATTTAATTACTCCTCATTTAATTGTTATTATAAATATATAACCCCAGTGCCAAGTCAACTTACATAATGCATACCTCAATTGTTCCTATATTATATCTTTTATTAATCTGTTTGTTGAGGTATGCAGTTTCCCAATTATAGTATGTACATAAAACAAACAAAATGTAATAAAATGAATTTAAAATAATGAATTTTAAAATATTTCATGAAATTTAGTTTATAATGATATAAAAAACTGATATCCAAATCACAAAAGTCATTCGAAATAGAACAATAAAAAAATTATAAATAGCAGCAATCGTTATTGAAAGTAATTTGGAAAAGACAAGTCAGGGCAGAAATATGTGTGATATTTCCGTATATTTTATTTATTATTACTGCTGGGTTTACACGGATAATAATATTCTATTTATCCTAACAAGTTGTTCCCATTGTTGTCAAATAACCTTGATTTTATCACTTGGTGCATGTTAATAGGCAACTTTGGTACTGTGATACAAGTGGGTGAGGATCAGAAAATAGTGGACATCGAATTTTTAGATTTTTGACTTTGTTAATTTTAACTTGTTTCTTTTCTTAATGTCATCATATCAAATAGAAAATTTTAAATTTTTTTATTTACAAAAATAAAATTCTATTACTTTGATTAGCTCAGGTGCTAAATTGTGTATACTAATTTGATTAATGGTGTATATTAATGTGACCAATACTTATGGAGGGACAAAATATCTTGTTGGATAAACTCGGACTATATATATTAATGATAATTATTATATTACCCGTGCGCTTAATAGCCCTTTGAAAGACTTTTAAAATGAGCCATCGTTCAATAAAATACATGATCGGAACTCTCAAAAATTAAATTTAAACATATGAAATATGACCTTGAAAATAAAAATTTGGCATTGAATGAGTCATTCAATAACCTTGAATGATTCATTGTCTTTGTTTAAATTACCTTGAAAATATAAATTTGCCTTGTATGAGTCATTTTCGTT
>CAUHTR010001798.1:0-19356 GCA_959609185.1 Schmidtea polychroa | reverse complement strand
TTCAATTGACATTGTATTTATTAAAAGATTTGACTATAAATCAATAAAGATATCGATGATATAATGATATCTTTATATTCGCGAATTTTCGGCACCGCCTTTTTCAAGAGATTGGGCTAGAAAATAATAGTCTGTAGAAGGTGGACGAACTCCATCACGAGAAATAATATATACTAAAAAACAAACTTCTTCCTTGAAAAATGAACATTTATAACTGTTGATCTGCAGATTATGTTCGTGTAATGCATTGATTATCAAACTTATTTCTTTTGCCACCCCCTTTGAAAATCAATTATTTTTCAGCGCCCCCATTTTTTATACACTCCTTAAACTTAAAAACGACAATTTCATAACTTTAGTTCGTTTAGTTATAGTATGCTATATTAGTCGGTTCTGGTGCTTAAACTTACATTTTAAACTAGAAATTTTTACAAGTGAGAGCAATTAAAATGCAACTTTATAATATTAATAATATATTTTAATCAAATTAAAAGAAACAATATAGATAGGTAATCAGTTTTATTTTTTAAACTAATCTAATGAGATGGATGAATTTGATGATTTTTAACAAGTTTGTTGATATCAGGTTCGATTTTACTCAAAAGCAGTCGTAAGTCGCCGCGTTTGGTAACTTGCAAATGATTTCTCTTTTTAGTAAGCAGTGTTGTCACAGCGCTAAATTCACGTTCACACAAATATGACTATGGAAATGATATAAAAAATCGTTGAACGATCAACCACAATCCAGGGTACAACTGCGGAATTGACTTTTGTAGCCAAAATTGTTGGTAGCCATTTTTGGATTTGATTTTTATTTCCTCGTTCGTTGTCAACTATATAAGTTCTTCTTCCAGGTGGGTTTATATTGCTCTGTTGACATTTGAAAAAGGATGTAACACCCAATTTGGTATTTCCAATTTCAAAATGTTCTGGAATCTTTCAATGAACTCACTGTGAAGATTTTCTAAATGTTGGCAGTATACGAGCAAGTCGTCGTTGTTGCATGATACTGATAAATTGAGAAAATTATGGAACTCACGTCTGCCGATATTCTTCTTATGTAAGATCAGCTTGGCTACGAAAGCAGCAACGACATTTTTTGTTTTTATTAGGTTCAAGTCATCACCTTGAAGTTTGAGATTCATATCATTAAGCAAGGTATGAAGGTCTGTCAGGTATGCGATATAATTCTTTGATGTGATGAGGTTTTCGCACAATTCAGTGTCTTTGTTTTCAAGAACTCTATGATAGAGTCAAACAGATTGTAAAAACGAGTCAGATAATCTCCTTTTGATAGCCAACGCACTTCGGTGTGAAAGATCAATCTGTTGAAATCTTCATCATTAGCAACACAAAGCAGATTAAATAATTTGTCATTTAAAGAGTTGTTTCGGATTTTATTGACTGCTCTGATGACATGTTGCAATGATTGAAACAGTCGTTCACTTAAATTTCTAGAAACTAAATGCTGTTGATAACGCAATGTACAGCAAGCACATCAGGAATTTTGTTTTTTAAGTACGATATGAAGCCTCTTGACCCCCCGTCATAGCTGGAGCACCATCTGTAGCAGCTGATATAATATTCTTCATGGGAATTCCTTTTTCATCACAAAACTTTTCCAGTGTTTTAAATACGGTTTCTCCTTTTGTGTTTGTCTCTAAATTTCTAGCAAATAAAAGTTCTTGACATATTTTTTCATCTTTAATAAACCTCACGTAAAACAACAACATTGCTTTTTTAGTTGATAAAGTGGACTCATCCAAGTGAATTGAAAATTGACTAGTCTTCAGATGATTGCACAATGACTCTTCAATGTTTTCAGCCATTTCATCAATTCTTCTTTGCACAGAACTATTGCTCAAAGAAATTTTTCGAATTATATCTGCCGCCAGTTTATGGAGCACAGTAGTTATAACTTCTTTTATCGCCGGCAAAATTAACGTTTCTTCGATGGTGTGTGGTTTACCTGTTTGAGCAATTAACAGAGAGATATTGTATGAAGTTTGACGTCCGTCATCGTCTTGCTTAGCAGCCATCGAAAAAAGTTTCAATACACTTGGCTGAACATTATGCGTCTTTTCCAGATCTTGAAAGTAGGCTACATTTTTGTCCTTCTTATCTGGATGCATTTTATTCAAATGATCTTGAAATCTTGAAGGATTCATCGCTTCGTTTGAAAATGTTTTTGAACAAAGAAAACACAAAGGCAAAGATGGGTTTATCGAATTTTCTATTTAATATATCCATATTTAATATATTCTGCACTGTATTGCAGTTTCTTTTTTTTGCTTCCGACATGGCTTTGTTTTCAAAAATATGTAAATAAAGTGTTGAACTTAAATACTTGTTTAAAGATAGTGCAGGAAACCACTGATGAAAATATAAGAAAAATTAAGAGCTTTTATATAGGATTTAAATACAGTAAGTACCGACAGGAATAAGACAAACACGCATAAACTGGTTTATCTCTTTCGACACTCAATCGTACTGAGCAAGTTAGGACAAGTATTGATGAACCAGCCGATTGCTTTCGGATTGCTCCAATAGCGTTATTTAACAGAAACTTGTTACAACTTGATTGCGTACGGTGTGCAGGCTATCCTACAAAATCTATGTTAAGTATTTTAAATTTTTATACTATCATACAGGGTAAAAATATAAACTAATTATTCGTTATTGTGTGGTAGGTAGGTTTTAATTTTAGTGAAATTTAAAATATAAAGTAAATGAAAANAAATTCAAAATGATTTATTATTTCAATTATAATTTTGATTTTGTTTAAATGCATCAATTATACATGTGTTAAGAAACTGTTTCACTACCTGAAGGGGATGTTTTTCTGGTGGAACTATTAAAGAGATAGTAAAACAATGTGGCACATGTACAAAAAAGATAAACGAAGGGAATTTTAATTCCACACGAAAGTTCTGAATTTATAGAACAGATTGTTATAGATGTTGCTATCACGGAGAGAACTTCAACCAACAAAAGGTTTGCTATGATTATTATTGATAGGTTTAGCAAATTAGTAAGCATATTTTGAAGATGGTAATGAACAATTGGATTTAAAAATATGGTAAACCTAAAAATATATTGACAGACAAATAAAGTATATTTAAAGAAAACGTTAAAATAGCTGGAAATATAGCAAGGATTCGTTATGTCCTATCAACATTTGTCGAAAGGTTTAGTGGACAAAGTAAGCAGAACAATGAGAGATTTACTTGTTACTACTGTTAAAAGGGACTGTGTTAAAAACAGTGGCATGAACTGCTACCTCAAATTGAAGAAGCGCAAATGAATAACAAGCAAGCAATTCACAAAATGATGGAATTCTGGGACGACAAAAGAATTAAACGAAATGTTGAAGTGGGGGAAAAAACGAAAATTGATATTCAATATGATGGTCCACATAAAATTTTTAAGTTTGTGTTGCATCATTAAATGGAATCGCAGTATCCAAATATGACACGGCACCGACGAATCAAATGGTTAAAGAGATGAAATCAATCTTAAGAAAGATAGAAATTTTAATATTGCATTAAAGGTCTAAGAACAAATGGAAATCAGTAGGGCAAGTAATTTGCAAAAAATGCAAAATATGCAAAAAAAATGTAAAATTCATTTTAAAAATGCAAAAAATATTTGGATTTATAAAGTTTCAGTAAAAAGTTATTTGTTTGAATTTACACGATATTTAAATTTTTCGCCCATGTTCAATAACAAAAAAACGGTCCTCAATAATATTAAACAATTTGTGCGTGAATTCAAAGGTGAGTTTTCTTGTCATCCAACACAAAAATTGTTTTGCAACTTGTGCAGCATATTTTCTAGATCACAATCGTAAAACTTCTGTCGAGAGCCACCGTAAGTCAAAAAAGCATACACAACTTGCTTCCATACAAAATCAAATAAGGAGTCAGACATTTTTCATATTTTTCACATTGTGATAATTCCAAAGTAAAACTGACAAGCGATTAAATAAATTAACTAGCATAACTTGGAATTTTTTAACACTTATTTATTTTTATTTTAAAAATTATCATTAATGCTATTGTCATTAATAAATTTTTCGACAAAAATGCAAAATTCTCGATTTATAAATGCAAAATTTTCAATTTTAAATGTAAATTATTCCTTACCCTAGCAATCATTTTATTTAGTAATACAATTTGTTAGTGATTATGTAATATATACTACTCCCTGTCCAAAAATAGTCCAGTTTGAATTTAAATCGTAACTTTAAATACGTAACAGTGATACTTAAAATGCAGTTTTGTTATTTGTTCAATCAATAAAATAAAATTATTTAATGTGTTTTTACTGTAAAAGGTTTTACAAAACCGTTCAATTTTTTATATTCTCTATTGACAATCATTCTGGGAAAAAGGCTAAAATGCAACTGGACTATCATCTTTGGACAGAGGGGTATTATTTAAAGAATTTTAAATTTATGTGTTTTGTCTAATAAATCTTAAGATGGAATAAAGTACAAATAGTATTTGAAAATTTTATTATCTGTGTGTTGAATCCAAACTAAAAAAAGGTCAAAAAAATTAACGGAACGAAAATAACTTAAAAATTCAAGTCGGAGTATTTAAGACTAAAATAAATGAAAATAGTAATAATAAAATATACTCCAAAGTTTAAGGAAATATTGAAATTAAAAATTTTTAAAAAAATAAATTAAAAAAGTTTTGGTAAAATTGAAAGTTTAAAAATATTTCGTAATTAAAAGTTTATAAGAAGAGTTATAAGAACTTTTTTTCAATTTTCACCACTGGTTTCTTTTCAATTGACATTGTATTTATTAAAAGATTTGACTATAAATCAATAAAGATATCGATGATATAATGATATCTTTATATTCGCGAATTTTCGGCACCGCCTTTTTCAAGAGATTGGGCTAGAAAATAATAGTCTGTAGAAGGTGGACGAACTCCATCACGAGAAATAATATATACTAAAAAACAAACTTCTTCCTTGAAAAATGAACATTTATAACTGTTGATCTGCAGATTATGTTCGTGTAATGCATTGATTATCAAACTTATTTCTTTTGCCACCCCCTTTGAAAATCAATTATTTTTCAGCGCCCCCATTTTTTATACACTCCTTAAACTTAAAAACGACAATTTCATAACTTTAGTTCGTTTAGTTATAGTATGCTATATTAGTCGGTTCTGGTGCTTAAACTTACATTTTAAACTAGAAATTTTTACAAGTGAGAGCAATTAAAATGCAACTTTATAATATTAATAATATATTTTAATCAAATTAAAAGAAACAATATAGATAGGTAATCAGTTTTATTTTTTAAACTAATCTAATGAGATGGATGAATTTGATGATTTTTAACAAGTTTGTTGATATCAGGTTCGATTTTACTCAAAAGCAGTCGTAAGTCGCCGCGTTTGGTAACTTGCAAATGATTTCTCTTTTTAGTAAGCAGTGTTGTCACAGCGCTAAATTCACGTTCACACAAATATGACTATGGAAATGATATAAAAAATCGTTGAACGATCAACCACAATCCAGGGTACAACTGCGGAATTGACTTTTGTAGCCAAAATTGTTGGTAGCCATTTTTGGATTTGATTTTTATTTCCTCGTTCGTTGTCAACTATATAAGTTCTTCTTCCAGGTGGGTTTATATTGCTCTGTTGACATTTGAAAAAGGATGTAACACCCAATTTGGTATTTCCAATTTCAAAATGTTCTGGAATCTTTCAATGAACTCACTGTGAAGATTTTCTAAATGTTGGCAGTATACGAGCAAGTCGTCGTTGTTGCATGATACTGATAAATTGAGAAAATTATGGAACTCACGTCTGCCGATATTCTTCTTATGTAAGATCAGCTTGGCTACGAAAGCAGCAACGACATTTTTTGTTTTTATTAGGTTCAAGTCATCACCTTGAAGTTTGAGATTCATATCATTAAGCAAGGTATGAAGGTCTGTCAGGTATGCGATATAATTCTTTGATGTGATGAGGTTTTCGCACAATTCAGTGTCTTTGTTTTCAAGAACTCTATGATAGAGTCAAACAGATTGTAAAAACGAGTCAGATAATCTCCTTTTTGATAGCCAACGCACTTCGGTGTGAAAGATCAATCTGTTGAAATCTTCATCATTAGCAACACAAAGCAGATTAAATAATTTGTCATTTAAAGAGTTGTTTCGGATTTTATTGACTGCTCTGATGACATGTTGCAATGATTGAAACAGTCGTTCACTTAAATTTCTAGAAACTAAATGCTGTTGATAACGCAATGTACAGCAAGCACATCAGGAATTTTGTTTTTTAAGTACGATATGAAGCCTCTTGACCCCCCGTCATAGCTGGAGCACCATCTGTAGCAGCTGATATAATATTCTTCATGGGAATTCCTTTTTCATCACAAAACTTTTCCAGTGTTTTAAATACGGTTTCTCCTTTTGTGTTTGTCTCTAAATTTCTAGCAAATAAAAGTTCTTGACATATTTTTTCATCTTTAATAAACCTCACGTAAAACAACAACATTGCTTTTTTAGTTGATAAAGTGGACTCATCCAAGTGAATTGAAAATTGACTAGTCTTCAGATGATTGCACAATGACTCTTCAATGTTTTCAGCCATTTCATCAATTCTTCTTTGCACAGAACTATTGCTCAAAGAAATTTTTTCGAATTATATCTGCCGCCAGTTTATGGAGCACAGTAGTTATAACTTCTTTTATCGCCGGCAAAATTAACGTTTCTTCGATGGTGTGTGGTTTACCTGTTTGAGCAATTAACAGAGAGATATTGTATGAAGTTTGACGTCCGTCATCGTCTTGCTTAGCAGCCATCGAAAAAAGTTTCAATACACTTGGCTGAACATTATGCGTCTTTTCCAGATCTTGAAAGTAGGCTACATTTTTGTCCTTCTTATCTGGATGCATTTTATTCAAATGATCTTGAAATCTTGAAGGATTCATCGCTTCGTTTGAAAATGTTTTTGAACAAAGAAAACACAAAGGCAAAGATGGGTTTATCGAATTTTCTATTTAATATATCCATATTTAATATATTCTGCACTGTATTGCAGTTTCTTTTTTTTGCTTCCGACATGGCTTTGTTTTCAAAAATATGTAAATAAAGTGTTGAACTTAAATACTTGTTTAAAGATAGTGCAGGAAACCACTGATGAAAATATAAGAAAAATTAAGAGCTTTTATATAGGATTTAAATACAGTAAGTACCGACAGGAATAAGACAAACACGCATAAACTGGTTTATCTCTTTCGACACTCAATCGTACTGAGCAAGTTAGGACAAGTATTGATGAACCAGCCGATTGCTTTCGGATTGCTCCAATAGCGTTATTTAACAGAAACTTGTTACAACTTGATTGCGTACGGTGTGCAGGCTATCCTACAAAATCTATGTTAAGTATTTTAAATTTTTATACTATCATACAGGGTAAAAATATAAACTAATTATTCGTTATTGTGTGGTAGGTAGGTTTTAATTTTAGTGAAATTTAAAATATAAAGTAAATGAAAATACAAATCTACTATCGCCCTCTTAACCTACGTCAACTGCCCTCATTTGTTCTGGGCTCCTTAACGCCCCCCTCTAGGTCTCAAACTCCCACAAAGGGCGTTATCGCCCACTTTGAGAAAGACTGGTGTAATGCTTTGAGAACTGCGTTTAAGTCGTGTTTATGAGTTTCAATGTCCTTAAAACTGATGAGAATATCATCTATATATGGAATTACAAATGGTAAATTCATTAAAATTTCGCCAATGTACCTCTGGAAGGTTTGGACAGAATTCCTAAGTCCAAATAACATATGAATATATTCAAAAAGCCCAATAGGAATCAAAATGGCAGTTTTTTCAATATCAGATTCTCTGACGGGTTCCTGATGAAATTCCTTGACGAGGTATATTGTGGAAAATACTCTTGCGTCTGTGAGTCGGTAAAGGATGTCGTTAACTAACGGCATGGAATATGAATCGATAATCACCGAAAGGTTGAAAAGTACTTTTTTTCTTGAGAAAAAGATGTAATGTTGAAGACCATGGTGACTTTGATCTTCTAAAGATTCCTTCTTTCAAAAGTATTGGAGAATTCAGAACGGATGAAGTCATGTAACTCATTTGCGAGTGGACGCAATTTACAACGAACAGGAAGAGAGATTTTGAAGAGAGAGTTGACCTTCGGATTTTTTCCGTTATTTTTCTAAAATAGTGACAGCTATCTTAGATTGAACAATTTTGATGGGCACTTTGATGGTCACTAGCGACTTACGATTGTTATGGATGTCTGTATCGTCGAGTAATGTCTTATTTGTATGTGACTGTGTCCGCAAAAGACGTGAACAACAACCAATCACCAAATCGCGAGAGCTTCAAATGTCTGACCTAAGAATTGGATAAATAGCGTCTGCGACACAAAACTGCCATACGAAAGATCGATTTAAAGATGACAATATGAAATTGGCTGAAAAAGAGCCGTGTGTATTTATTGTGCTTCTTCGGCTTTCAAAGTAAAAAACGAAATCATCAGAAAGAGATTCATATTGCAGTGGTAGAATGGAAAGACTGGACCCGGTGTCACCTAGAAAAATAAGTGTGTCCGAAAAAATCAAAGAATGCTGTATAAATAAGTGAAAATTACTAATAAAAATAAGAGTCAACAATATTATGTATTTTATGAGTTTAATAGAAAACAAGGATTGTAATACTATTAAATATGATCAAACAGCTGGAAAATTGCAATATTTTATCGCTTAGAATATAAAAATCAGCAATTGTTAGAAAAGGAAATTAAATTCATATAAAACACCCGCTTTTTTATTTTTGTTTTCAATATCAAAACAATTCGGTGATTGCATTTTTTGGTTGGATTGCGCTTCATAGAATTTCTTTGTCAATCATGAATTTTCAATTAATTCTTCAATTAAGAATTGGCAAATATCGTTTTATTTTCAATTTGAAAAAATAAATACCCCTAAAAATTGAATTCTGTTTGAAAAATATCTCAAAAACTAAAAGAATCAAAACAAACATTTGTTTACAAACAATCACAATCGACAATTGAGAAATATTTTTCAAATAATTAATTTTGACAATGAAAGTTTATGTTTTATTATTGAAATATTCTTAAAAGACAATTTATTCAATAAAATAATTTCCTCCAATCATATTTCAATAAAAAAATTAAGCATTTTAATTGGTGAATAATACTCAATTCTCGGTGATGTATAAATAACTCGGTTTAGCCGAATTTTCAGCTTGAAATATCTTGGACAAAATGTAAGAATTGATTTTAAATGAAATATTTTTAATTTTTCTATTTTAGTAAACAATGCGTAATCAAATTTTTATGTGCATTTCAGTGTTTTGTCTATTTATAGCAATACAATCAAAATTATCTCAAGCAGATGACGCCTACAATTCACGCTATAATAGATTCCGGTTCTTGAAACGAAAATGGAGTACTGGCTTATTGGGGAAAAGATTCTCACCGAATTCAGAAGAATTAGACGTGTTGTCACCAGTATACAAACGGGACATGTATACGGGATTGCTTGGATGAAAAATGAGACTTTTTTTGAAAAATATAAAATTTGTTACAAGTGAATATAAATTATAAATAAATAAATGACTTATCATTTTTTCCCAAAATTTGTCAAATGGAGGATTGCGCCAACAAAATTTTGAAAAGTCTGAGATTTAAGGATGATTATAGATTTATCAGTCAAAAGTGTTCTTGACATTGTTCATTTCCCAATTAAGCAG
Organism: Schmidtea polychroa; assembly: GCA_959609185.1. Taxonomy (NCBI): domain Eukaryota; kingdom Metazoa; phylum Platyhelminthes; order Tricladida; family Dugesiidae; genus Schmidtea; species Schmidtea polychroa. Next base: position 9,582 of record CAUHTR010001798.1, on the reverse strand, counting down.
GCGTTGGGAATTCGCTAATTTGGAGCAGCAAAATATTTAGTTTAAAGAGATCTAAAGAAGTGTAATAAGCACTATATGTTCGCTTTCTTATCAAAGATGATATCAGAGGAGAAATTCGAAAAAGTCCAGAATGATATTTCAACTATTAAAGAAATATATTTAAAGCTACTGGAAGTATTGGCTAATTACATACTGACAGGAAATCAGTAAGGTGTAATCTCATCAAAAGTTATTAAACCCTTAGTAGGAGTACCAACAACAGTAATCACGGAAACAAGAAAAAGGTTAGGGACAACTACGTTTCAGAAAACCAAACCCTTAGTAAGCTTCTCGGAATCAAGGAGGAGGACTCCTGTCACACTAATAATATCTTTGCCAGACGAAGACAAATATGCTACTTTTGATAGTGAGTAGAGTAGTGTATGAACAAATGTTACCAAAATATTGAAGAAAGTAAGTCTGTTGTCCAAGAAAAAAGACGAGACATCAACAAAAAATGCCAAATGTTTCAGTCCAAGATGGAGATGACGATCTAATTGAAATCAGTTATCAATCACCATATCAGAAATTAATGGAGAAACTCAGAGTGAATAAAAGCCTAAACACGAGGCCAATTTCATCGGAAAAGAAATTTCGACAAAGAATGCCCTAGTTGGTGGCAAAGATTAGATCGAAATGGAAACGGAAAATTACGATATATGTCGGAGTCTCTATGCATGAAATGGTGCTATAAAGCTTTCCGATGTACGGAGTTATTCAAACCAAAGAATGAACTTACATAATATCATCAGTTGTGTAGAAAGAAGTTTCCACTAGAAAGACATTAATGGTCAACTACGTACCAGTTATTAACAAATTGTGAATCAAGGCGGAGAAGGCACTTATTCAACATCAAAGAAAGTATTAGCGTTTCAGTAAATGAACTTCCATTAATCAGCTACAAGTTTTAATCCTAATCCATTCGCAACTCAGATATTCAGTGAGCATTTCTGCTATGCTCCCACCAATTCAGAGACCATTCGGGGACCACAGAATTATCCAATTTTGACATTTATTGTGACTATTTTATTGCATGGAAGTCGGCTTGTAATTACTTTGACTGATTATTTCATCTTTGTTCAGTCTATATTCTATAGTCTGACTTTATTTATGGATAAATACGTGCAATAATTTGTATATTATTATTGTTGGGGTTCAACAAGTAAGGTACAAAAATGAAGTGAAAAATCAATAAAAACACCATAATAATTTAAAGTACAAAATATTAATTTAAAAAAATCAAAAATTAAAAATGAATGGGCGGATGCCGAATAAAATTACAAAAATTATTTTAATCAGCGATTTTTCCCAAAATGTTTTAAAAAAATACATATTTTTGGTGATTGATTTATTTATTTAATTAATTATAATTAAAAATATATCGGACTCACATTTTTTCGAAATAATTCCAAGATAAATGTCATAAAATTCCTAAAAAAACCCTGAAAATTAATTAAAAATAATTTATAATTATACTGTTGATTAAAAGTAATATTTAAGAACTTGAATAATGATCTCATATCTCATATGGATCAGAATTTAAGTCTTAAAATTTACTTTAAATAATAAAAATTACTTGAAAGCCATTTGTAAAATGGCTAAAATAAATTTCCAAATAAATTTCAAATTCATGATAAATGAATAAATGTGATGATGAGTAAATATACAATGCTTATTACAACACTCAGTGAGGAATAGCACTTGCGTATACACCAAACACCACTGAGATACATTCTCTATAGTGGTGGTTGGCGTGTAGAACAATTTCTCTCACCAATTTACTGTACTGTATTAATCAATTTATATTTATCATTTACTGAATTGCTTTGGAATGTTTTTTGGAAATTTATTTTAGCCATTTTAGAAATGGCTTTCAGGTAAGATATTTAATTTTAAGTAAAGTTTAAGTCTTGAATTTTACTTTTAGTCAACATTATAATTATAAATTATTTTTAATTAATTTTCAGGGATTTTTGATATTTTATGACAAGTATTTTGGAATATTTTCGAAAAAATGTGAGTTAGATGTTTTTAATTATAATTAAATAAATGAATTACCAAAAATATTTACTTTTCTAAAACATTTTGGGGAAAATCCCCGAATAATAAAAATAAAATAATTTTTGTAATTTTTTTTTCTGAGCTAAATATGAGGAGCTTCTTTCAGGAAAGCAAATATGGATTGAAAAGATATTGAACAAAATTCATCTGCTCTTGAAATTTCATTAAAAATATATTTTTAAAAAAATTTTCAGCGACCTTTTTTTATCCAAAAATTGTCTAAAATAGAATTATTATAGAAATGTATCTCAGCGGTGCATTTCGATGAATCAAAAGTTTGTATGTGTTTTTTAGTATGTGTTGTGTTTGTGTGTAGTTTTTAATTTTTCTTCCACTTTTCAGATTTCTATAATATAGGATGTATCTGACGGCACTCTAAATGAGAACATCAACGTGAAATCAGAGTAAGTATGTATGTTTCTATAATGTAAGATTATTGATTTTTTTGTTATATTATAGGAAATGCATCTGAGTGGCGTTTGGTGTAACACCAGATTAAAAGATCACAAATTACTGATTGGTTTATCCAGCACCGGCGCTAGATTTTCAGATGATGTGTGAAAATTGCATATTACCGCCTTCGCATTCCATAATAAGAGTAAAAAAACGATAAATGCATACATAACAAAACAATATAACTTTATTACTTTAAATTTAATTCATATTTATTATAAAAACATAAAAATCTTATGAAAATAACAAATTTCTGTACAATTTTGCCGCCTTTTGTATTTTTCCGCCGTGGCGCCTGCGTGAAAATCACGCATCGTACCCGCCTCATGCCGGGCCTGGGTTTATCAACTGGGACTTTGAGCTGGTTGTTTTCTTTGACCTTCTTCACAAATCTATTCAAATACTCAAGTAACTTCTTTTCGCTTAATGTTTCAACTAATTTTTTTATTCAAATTTTCTCCAACAATTATTCTTCACAATTATTTTCTTTACAATTCTTTTTTCACGATCGTTTCTCCAATAACGTTTCCTTCGACGTTGTCTAAATTTTCCCAATAATTTTATCACTCAAATTATCTCTCAAATCGTCTCACAAATTGTCTGTTTACCATTTTCCTTTTCCTCTACGTTAGCCTTATCTCTGACAGATATCAAGATATTTTTCCATTTTCCTTTTTTGTTAAGCCGCCTTCTCCCGACATTTTCGTTATCTTTGACAAGCTGTCAAGATACGGTTTTCCCTTATTTTGTTTTCCTGGAATTTGAAATTCCACCTTCATTTGTATTTCTTAATTAACAATGACCTTTGTTCAAATTTCTTGATTGTTTCCTTTTATTTGATTTATCTTTCTCATTTTTAATTTCTTTTTACTTCCGATTTCTTTTCTGAGTTCCCATAGATCGTCCCATTTGTCATGACGATCTTATCCCAGGTAATTTATTTATTTATTATGTTATTTTTCATTTACGTATCCTCAACAATATTATAATTACTAGATACATATTAATAAATACTAAAAATAAATAATAAACTTAAATTATATATATATATATAAGGTCAATTTATTGACCAAGGTAGATAATTTTGTTAAGCCAGTTACGCATCCGCAGTGAAATATCCCGTTTCACTGTACATGTAAATATAAATCGATACCACAAAGAAAAATAAATCAAATAAAATATATTTAATTTTCCGAAATCAGGTTCACGTATTTATCGAGTATAAATTAGATGAACAAAATCTGTTGAGAAAAAAACTTTTGTCTTTCAGATAACCGTTAATTAATTTTGGGTAGTAAATGGGCATATTTATAGCAAATTATATTGTGATGGTTCCAGTATTCTCAAGTACTACATTGTTTTGTCTCTAAAATTAAATCTGAGAAATGGAACAAGAACTGAATTTTGCCTTAAATTAATTAAGAAATTCGGCTTAAAATGTACCAGGAAATAGCACGCAAATAGAGTTAAAGTCGGGTTAAGATCAAACACGGAAAAACATAAATTAAACTCAGTAAAGGAGTAAAAACAAAATCAAAATCCAGAACATAAAAGTAAATATAAAACCAATAACAAATACTAGAAGTACATGAACATAACAAAAAAAATAATATAATTAAAACAAGTAATCCAAGGCGATGACATAAAACCAGAAATAGAAATAAAATAATTGTAAAGAATAATGAAAAAAATTATTAAAAATTTAAAGAAATAAGAATTAAAACGAATTTAAGAGGAAAATTAAAAGAAAATTCTAAAAGATAGGAATCATTTACATGGCTGACGTAATTTTATAAATTAAAATTAAAGGGATTAAATAAAATTTGGACACTTTAAAATTATAAACGAATCTCTCTATCATCCACCAGCTGCACGATTTTACTGAAATCCCTATATTCATCTTTGAAATAAAAATATCTATTGTTTGAGTTTTGCTAAAAATTCTATAAATTAGAAGTGGGTTAATCATTGACAAAGTTACAGTCCATAACTTTAATAGTTACATAAGTTACGTATCAGTTAACCGATAACATTTCGATGAATCCTGACTAGAAATTTGAATCAATCCATCTATTTACACGATAGAGAAGTTCCTTGAAATCACAACGAACATCGAGACTAAGAAATATATAGAAAATGATAACATATTGAGAATAAACAAAACTGTTCGGTACTTTCCTGTTATATATAAAATATAATATATGCAATCCTAAAATTTTTAAAGAGCATTCTGACCCTTAGATGGAATTAACCTATGACGCGGCTTGCGTGACCTACCTACAAGAGCATTGAATCGTCCAGTTAGGACGGACATATAAAAATAGACATCAAATGAATTTTGTTTTTGAAAAAAGAAACAAAGACCGGTGGTGTTGTAAAAACGAGAACCAAAAGAGATCAAGTGCTTAATAATAAATGGCTGTTTCAAGGCTTCTCTATGATATAGGTATGCCTTTGAAAGATCCCGTTGTCATTGTAGAATCGAGCATATATGTGGAGGTCGACGAAAGAAAAATAACCATGTTGGTCGAATCCTTTCGTAACAATGGGAGTTCGGATGAGTTTGTGTTGAGACGAAAGAAGTCTTCGTGTTGACTGCCCGAGGAATGACCATCTTCTATAATTAGTGGTGTGACTATCTTAAAATTCAGAATCACTGTGTTAAAGTTCTGATACCTTAATCAGACAATGGATGACAACAGCAATTTTGTACATACTCACCATGTGGAGCGATCGACGAAGGAGAGGAACAAGAGACAATGCGGAACTGATCAAGAGATGCTTTATTTTTTTAAATTTCATAAGTAACACAAAATACGTAAAAATATTTATTATCACTCACTAGACAACATTAACACGTTCACGCCTGCTAGGATTTTCATGCTCCGCAGTTTATTCTAATGAACAAAAGTTATGTTTATAATACATCTAATAACACAATCAAATACGTCCCATCGGTGGTATGCGCCTCCCAATAGGATAGGTTTGTCCGGGCCACCGGTGATGCGCGTCGACGTGAACGTGTTAAAGCTGCTCAGTGCAGTGCTTTCAGAATTTTATTTTCTGGCACCAAAAACATTTTTGCAATTCTCTATGTATAAATGTGTAAAATCAAATCATTTGTCAAACATGGATACAATTAGATTATTATAGAAGAAAAAATGATAATTATTAATAATTCATAAGTTTTTCATTATTATTATTTCGTCCGAAATGTTTAAAATAAATACATTTAATAAAATTGAAAATCAATAATATATTATTTTATAAACTATTGAAAATTTACATGCATCAAATAAAAGAATTATTTAAACCGACACAGATACAAAATCATTTTCAATTAATTGTAATGGCTATTGAATCAAAATTAAAATCACAAAAATTACCAATATCGTTCAATCGACAAATTGCCCATCCCATTCAATCCCAAATAACCAATGGGATGACTCAACCATAAAAATATTGTTTAAAAAACAAATATAATATTTTAATATTATTTAAATACAATCAGCTGTCGATAAGTCCCGCCACTTTAAACGGATTTCTTCATTATTTGGCCGAGTTTTCATCTCTAAAATAAATTAAAAGACTTCTGAATGCTTCACTGTTTAAAGCCTTGCATGGAACATTCATCAGATCCTCCCTGGAATATTTTTGAGTAATTGCCTATATGAAACAAATCAAATGATGTTAACTCATTGAACTTCATTAAATATCACCCGAAATTTTGAAAAAGTTGCTTGTTTATGAACAATTATGCCAAGATTCTTCACTAAATCTTTGAAATCTGCGTAAACGAGTCCACTGGCTGCTTGTAATTTTGGATTCCATATATCTGAGAAATTGGAAGTAACTTTTTTGGAAATAATTTGGGCCAAGAACACACAAGAAGCACCAATTAAATTATTCGATTGACCAGACGCTTCATAATCTTGTAGTGACAATTCGCAGAAATATCGCGATAAATACTGAGAAAAATGGTCACTCTGAAAAAATATTGTAATCCATTTTTCTAATTAACCATCAAGCATACATCGAATAAAAAATTATAATGTCGAATGAAAGAAATCGGCATAGGAATCGCCAATTTGAAATCAATGGTGCTAAGAATTTTTAGTTCAAGTTCTCGACAAAATTCCTCCGTGTAATCTTGAGTCAATGTTGCTACTATATCATTTAAAGTTGGTGGCCAAACTTCTTCGACTTTCGCTGCAATAAACAAACATACGATACCGATTACAATCAAATCATTGGAAACCAAAGTTTCTTTTTGTGCCTTAAAAAAAAATTTTATTTCTGTAAAAATTTAACTCCACTCAAAAAAAGATTTAGCAATAAAAACATGAAATTTACTTTAATAAAACGATCACTAAGAGAAATACTCAGATATAAAGTTTCGGCACCTAATGAAAATTGTGAATGTGCATCCACTAACCAATTAATGAATATATATCTATGTCTAGGGCTAATTTCACGAGAGTCCTCTAAAAAATGTCGACCAAGAACATCGCAGAAAATTTCACATTCATTTAAATAATCAATGATATTAGCTAAATACTCAGCATGCATAAACTCATTTTTGCAAACTGTTCGTGTAATAAACCAATTAGGAACTCCGTTTTCAATGTTATCCTTAAAGTGCATTCGAACTATTTCGCGACGAGCCATTATTGTACGAAGAAGAATTTTTTTTTGTTCATCTTGTATTATTTCTGAATGTTTTGGCCAAATAAACGGATTGTTCAACAAACACTCATAGTTATTTGGTACATTTTCTTTGTCTAAAATATGCTTAACATTTTAAAAATTGTTTGCTTATTTAAACTTGAAATAGAAATTTCCATTTTTTCAACTTCAGGCTCTTCTTTAAGAACCAGTAGATTTTTTGAAACTTTTTCTATATCATTTTTCTTATCAGTTTTAGTGTTATTTGACTGCAAACATTTCATCGCAGTTCGTTTTCTAGAAGTAATCCCAGGGAGACTATTTTCAGTATTCATATTAATTTCACGCTAAAAGTTTTCAATAAACTAGTAAAATTTTAAAAAAAGGTCTTACATTACGCAGTACCAATGGCTTCATTCTTAAATATTATATTTCAGATGAAGCACAATTATAGTTTTTTTACTTATTAACTAAATTTAAACAAACAAATAAAGAACTTAATTTTAGTTATGATTTGTTAAATTTTTTTAAAACGTATTTAGTTAAAATTATGAAAAATAAATTAAAGAACTTTAGAAATTCAAAAATATTTTTTTGTAATATTTCTTTATTTAAATATTAAAGTGTATAGCATTGAGAATAAAATTTATAAATTTTTAAATTAAATACATTATTATTATTTGTTTTCGTGAAATCAGTACTAGAATGAGAAAGGTTGTGGTAAAATAGGATTATGTTGTTAGATCTACACTGTAGATGAACCACAAGACTATTGCATACACCACTTTTAATGTTAGTCGAATCGCAAATAATTACGTCGATTACATGGTACACATTACATTCAATCAAAATAGACTTTATTCCATACAAAATTGTTTCACTTTTTCCATTTATGCGGATAGAACATGCAGACGAATTTCTTCCACTATGTATTTTTAAAACAACTACTTGTCGCTCACCGTCCAATTTCTACTTCCTGATAAAGTGCCTTGTGTATACCAGACTGTGAAAGTGTCCATATGGCCTCCTTTTCATTAGAAACAATTTTTAGAACTTTGAATATACTGTTTGTTGACAGTTTTATTTTTCTAACAAGTTTTACTCCACTATCTGTTTTACTATAATGCTTTATTTTAGATTCAGAAATGAGTGATTTCTAATCATTAGACTGGTATGATGTTTCCAGAGATTGTAAAGAAGTTGATGATATTAGTCGTATGCCATTTTCTTCCATAGCTGTTCCAATTCGTCGCAAATTGCTTCGTATCGAGCAACTTTCGATTTAGATTGGCGTGCTGGTTTTACAATGTCCATTTTTTTGGGTAATTGAGAACGTGAAGATAATTATTGGTCTGTAAACAAAACTGAGTTTATTCACTTTGCAGATTTTTTAAATGATTTTAAAAGTTATTTAACCATATTTAGCCATTCTTTGTGAGAGACGAAGAAGGCTTTTTGAAAGACTTTGTTGGGGTTGTTAAATTTAAAATGATGTAATTAAAAATAGAATATGGAAAAATTCAAAAGATCAACAAATTATTGAATTAAAATTGCAAATGAGGATAAAGGGAAAGATCATTGGATTGATTGAACATATTGATTCAAAATCGAACCGATACTTATGGAACCGTAAACCCAAATCGGAAAGAAATGCCTGCAGCAATCAAATCAAAAAAATTGAAAAAAGGTGAAACTATTGCATATCGCAGTGGAGAAGTTTTAACAATGAAGTGGAAGGATAAGAGGGATGTAACCCTGCTTTCAACTGTACATTTCTCTAAAATAGCCCAAGTTGAACGAAGACGTGAAGCTATCACTATTCCTCAAATTGTAAAGGATTATAATAACAAGATAGGTGAAGTGATCGTGTCGACCAGTCATTAGCAAGTTACCCTGTCAAGCGGAAAAGAGCTAAAATGTTCTTTCATTTCATAGAATTAGCTGTGTGGAATTCTTATATATTAAAATGATGGGAATAAAAAAATTAAAATTTCGGCATGGGACTGATTGAGCAAATTATTGCACATTATAAAGGACCTTTAGTGAATCAAAAGGGTCGGCCAAATACACGTGCCACGCCAGTTTGACTCTCTGAGCGTCATTTCATTGAGTATGTCCCTGCAACAGCCAAGAAAATGCATTTTACTCGACTTTGCGCTGTCTGTTCTCGGAAGAAGGATGAAAGAGGAAAGAAAATACGCAAAGAATTAAGATACCAGTGTAAACATTGTGATTTTGGTTTGTGTAGTGTTCCATGTTTTGTCTCACAAAACTTGATTTTATGAGGGACTAAGTTTGCAATAAACTACTTTTTATTTGGTTATACTTTTCTAAATTTATTGAAAGTTTTAGTTTCCAAATTTT
>CAUHTR010001797.1:0-70375 GCA_959609185.1 Schmidtea polychroa | reverse complement strand
GGGCTGTATCGAAATGAAATTGGTAAACACAATTAAAATATTTTGTTTTCCATCACTAATTTACAAAGACCTCCAAACCTCCCCAGTCTGGTTGCAATAAATTCAATTACTTCACATTTTATTTCTCGGATAATCGTTAATGAAAAAGACAAAATACAAATAGATTAAATTTATAATTATGCCAAAAATAATTTGTTTATGTGGGGATTTAAAATTTTAAAAAGTATTTTAAAAACAGTATTTGAAAAAGGCCAAAGAGATTATTTATAAATAATGAAATGAAAATAATTTTTTTTTTCAAATGAATGAAAAAATATTTAACTTCCTTATGAATGTTAAATCATTTAAATCACAACTCTGTTTGATGATATCGAAATTATAATTGCATAATTTATTGAATATCGATGATGATATCAATTTGTCTATTGAAATAAATATTGATTTGGAATGACTTGCGATGACTTCAGAAATTAATGATAGCTGCTATTTAATGTGTCATTATTTTTTTAAGTGTAAGTGGTAAGTAGTATTTTAAATAAATAGTTAGTAATTAAAATTAAGTATTAGCATGTAGTAACAGATATATCAGTATTTTTAATTTAAAAACCCAAATATGAATTATAAAAATAAATTCAAAATAAGGGATAATATTATATTAAAAAATTTACTATGAATTTGTAAAGCTATCGATGTATTTTATTTATATTCACGAATTTTCGGCACAGCTTTTTTCTAGTGATTTTCTTCAAAATGATGTACCGAAAATTCGTGATTATCAAAAAAAGACATCGATCTTTACTGATTCATAGTCAATTGTTTAATAAATACAATGGTAATTGAAAAGAAATCGGGTGTGAAAATTGAAAGACGTTCTTATTAAAGTAAAATAATAATTGAAGTAAATTGTAAAAATTAAATTATACTGACCATTCATTATTGATACTGACCAAATAAGTAAAAGTGATTAGAAAATTGAATGTTATTGAGTTTGAAGGGAATTTAATAATGTTTGAATATTTTGATATTTTTAGTATTTTGTTTTCTTTCCAATTTTTTTAAATCTTTCATTTTTATTTATTAAAAAGAGAGTTTGAAGACTATAAAGCAGTAATAAATCACTAATATTACTGATTTATAGTCTTCAAACTCTTTTTAATAAATTCAATAGAAAAAATAATCAGTGATGAAATTGGAAGAAAAAAAAGTTCTTATAATTTCATTTTTATACTTTTATTTTTCTTTAATTTTCATATTTTCAATCTTTAGACCATTTATGAAACTATCATATTCAGGTCCTTTTCAACTTTGAGTAAACACAAGAGCCGTAGAAATAAAAATTATGTAAAGGACACAGTGAAGAAGAAAAACCCTAAAGTCATTACTTTGAAATGGCAAGTCTTTTCTCTTCGAAAATATAAATCTTTATGAAAGAAATGTAAATTTATTCTTGTTTAAACGTTAGATTTGTACCTTACTTTATTTTATTACAGTGATCAATTAGAGCGGTAACCTTATGTCAATCTTTGAATTCTTCATTTTGCATTTCATTAAAACTTTCGACTTAAGTGTTTTAATATTATTTACTGATTATAAATTAAAAATTATTTTCTCTCTTTTCTCACCAAACCAACTCTTCAAGGTAAGTAGATAAAAAGTTGCCCCTTGCCAGACAACCCCCACTTCACTCTGAAGCAACAAATGTCAATTTGAAACTCTAACTATAGTGAAGGGGTATTTTGGTGTCAGGCTTTCTTCTATATTGGGTAGTAGACCACTAAGTTAAGCCATTATAAAGATTACACTATGGTAAAACCTATTTTAGTCGTAGGTATTTTGTACAGAGCATTATTGATATTTGAATTAAAAAATATACAAAGACAGAGGGCCACATGGGTTAAGTCAATGTGAAAATCATACTATAATTAGGCAAATCTTTGTCTCCGGCCATTTTGTACAGTGAATGACGGTTTCAGGCACTTTCTATACAGGAAAGAGAGCTACTATGGCTATATCAATGTGAAGGACACACTATAGTGAGGGTATTTTGGTCTCAGGGATTTTTGAACTAGATTTTAATCTCATTAGAAAACACTAGAATTTTATAGTCTCACTTTAAACCAATGGGTCAGTGGGCTACGTGATTTTAAATTAATGAGGAACTCTGACTATAGTAAAGGTTATTTTGGTCTTATGCATTTTTGTACAGGAAATTAATGTCTTGGTATTTTATATAGGCAAAAAGGCACTCAGATATATTTAGTCATATAATGTTTGAATAAGTAAATTAAGGAACATTAAGGAAAAAACCAAAATTAATTTAATGTAATTTAATAAAGTAAATATAATATAATTTTAAAAAAGTAAATTCATTTAATATCATTTTTTTTGAAGAAACGTAGTTGACTGAGAAATTATAAATTGATTAATTTAATGAAAATTTTTAAGAAATCTTTAATGAAATAATTTTCAAATAATTTTACAACTAAGCAAGCAACAAACTCTATTCACTAAATCCTATATAAATTTACTGATGTACCAACTAGAAATGATGTTAAAATAATACAAAATTTATTTCTTCGGTGTAATTTATCAAATGATTTTTTAATAAATTAATTTGTTAGATGTGATAGAAATCAAATACCATTTTAAATAAAATTCTATCTGATTAAGTAAATGTATAGACAAGACTATCAAATATGTATGGGAATCTAAATTAAAATCAACCAGTCTTTGAATAAAGCTTTTAACATAGTTAGCCAATTGATAAAAATTTAAAATCAATTAATTAAATACGTATGGTACTAAGAGTGAATCATTAGATAAATTTGATAGTACTTGGAATAAAATTTCTAATTTTCAATTGAAATGACAAATTAAACTAATTATATAATTATAATTATATACTTTACTTTACTTTATTAGAGAGAGATCAAAATCGAATTCAAAAATACTTGAGACCAAAATACCCCTAACTGTAGTGTGTTCTTCACATTGACTTAAAACTCCATGGCCTTAACCTCATATAGAAAATATCGGAGGCTAAAATAGACTTCACTACAATAAAACCGCGTTTATCTGTACAGAGTGGGACTGAGAACTTTAAAAAATGACCGGATAAACAAATTTTCCGGTTAAACTGATTATATATTGTTGATCTTCCTACACCTTACTATAGTGCATTCTTCACATTGACACTTAAGACTTCTGGAATATGTAGAAAAAGGCCAAGAATCCAGTACAAAAATCCCTGAGATCAAATTACCCCTTACTATGGTTTTACATTGACGTCACGTACTGCTCACCTGTCCAATATAGAAAAAAACCTGAGACCTAATTTAGCCTCACTATGGTCAGAGTTTCACATTGACATTTGTTGTTTCAGAAAAAGAGATGGATTATGGGATAGAGGTCATTTTCTACCTACTAAGGTAATAAATTGAAAGACCAGAATACTTCATTTCCAGCTCTTTCACAGCTGTAGCCCTTTGATGTTTAAGTTTTCAATTAGTCCCACCGTGTTTAGTTCAGGTTAAATAATAATAATAATAATAATAATAATAATAATAATAATAATAATAATAATAATAATAATAATAATAATAATAATAATAATAATTCCAATCAATAATAAATTTAATAATATAAAATATTTTTTGTCATCAAAACACTACATAAATAGAAAAATTGAAGTTACGAAGCTAGTACCGTTGAGCAAATTAAAAATATAAGTCACTCACTTAAATTTATAAGGCTGTGCTCTGACATTTTCTGTAAGGGGCAAACCATAAATTTCATATGACGACATCAAAATGGATACCCATGACGACTCATCAATTACTAGATTATCTAAATTAAATAAAACTCAATTAAATGTTGGTCCAAATGTTATTCAAACTTTATTATTTCAAGTGTTATTTCTAAAATCTTTATCAAGATATTCCCTCATTTGTTCTTAATTGTATTGCGATATTCGACTTTAGGTGCACAAATTAAATAAAATACTTTTAAAAAATCAAAAATTGATATTTTTCGGGGGAAAGGTATGAATGTGTGGCAAATAAAAACTTAAAGATGAATATAATAATTAAAAATCGATGGATCTAGTTTGATTAGTAAAACAAAAAAACTTATCATTTTGTTAGAGTGATTGTTGAAAGCCGAAAAAAAGAAATATTCGTTACTACTAGAAAGCATCAGTCGTTAAAGTGTTGAAAAGGTTCCATTTGAATAACTTATATAGGAGGAACGCGCGCAGGTAGAGTCAAAGTTAAAAAACCGAACGCTACGTAAACCCCATTGTGGAGGTCTTCATGCTTATTTCTATAATACATAAATAGTAATTACACATAATAACCACTCCAGCAAAACAGTTATGGTAAGCGTGGTTCAATAAAGCGTTACGCTATGTTAATAGATTCCTCCTTCTTGTATAAAGTCATTTATAATTATTCAATTGAATCTTACTGATATCAAGGAGTTCCATCTTCATAACTTCGCCGTATCCAATTTCAGAAGATGATAATATTATTTTCTTAAAGGTTAACCCTAAAAGTATTAAAAAAGGAATTATTCAGTTTATAATAAATAATTTACCATTTTGTACTTCGAAATTGAAGGATTTGTTTACTAGAGAGGGAATGGCGTTAACTACGTGAGAACATGTGGTTAATCAGAATTCTTTACTTTTTAATGACGTACTTCGATGTTCCACTGAAATGAGATTTGGTTTAGATGTTGTAGGATAATGATTCGGGTTTTTAAATTTATAATCGGAGCACTTGCCAGGTATCTCTACTATGTCTATCAACTCGATATTCCAATTGTTTGAAGCTTTCCTTAAATCATATCTCATACTGTCTACCAATTCACCTGGAAAGGAGACTTCTACACAATTTACAGGATTTGATTGTAACGGTGAATAGACAAATGACAAAATTGCGGTAGTCTCTAAGAAAATAATTTCTTCAGTTAAACCGATTTCTTAAGCAAAATACCTTTTGAATTCCCGACGAAAACTTCTTTGCCTTTTACAATTTTGTAAAGAAATATTTCTCGACTCGACGACTTTAGAATCGTCCAGTGGCGGGAAATAGAGCCGATTAGCTTTTCTTTAATGAGATTAATGAATTCAAATGGGATTCGGCTCGTTTGAAACGATGAAAGTTTTATGACTATTTCTGGACTTGTGGCATCTAAGTATGAGTTCAACCCCACTGAAGTTGCGATTATCTTCCAAATCAAGGTTTGTCCAGTTGTTTGACTTTCTGCCATCATTCTAAATAACTTGATTTTAATGAGTATTTTCTGAGAAAATTTTATATATTATTATTTACTTAATTTGTTATTTTTATGCAGAATTTTATTATATTCTCTTTATGCAAAAAATATACTCCACGATAATATTTTCTTACATTTATAAAAACTAATTAATAATCATAATTTCTTGGTAACCGGATATTGTGAAAAACTGTAATAATTATTAAAAAAATATTTAAAAAAAGAGAAAACTTTTCAATGTTTTTCTTTTAATTAACTGATATTCACGTAAAACTGAATATTAAATCACAGAGATAAAATTCTTATTCATATATTACATATTATCCATGAAAGATTAAATTAAATAATAATTAATTTTAAATTAAATTACATTATTATTAAAATAATTTAAATTATTAATTTTATTCATGATAATAATTTTCAAAATAATCTTCACTATATTTATTATTAAAACAAAACTTCCAATAATATTTATTTCATAATGTATTTTCATATTCTAAGCAATGTCAACTTGCTGCAATCATATATGTTAATTAAAGGCGAACCTATGACTCACGGGTCAGTCACTGACCAACGCAACGAATTCAAGTGACTCAAAAGTTGTTTTGTTTTTTTAATTATAAAATAATAATCATACGAATATGTTCGATAATATCTAATTAATGTATAATAAATAAAATCATATTTACATGAATTTTTGTTAAATTTTTAATAACTAAAATAATATTTGACCCGTAGGTTGATATTTTCAAAAAACAAATTCGATTGTGATCCCCTTATCAAAAAAGTTCGCCATTACTGATCTATATCATACAAAACATAATTAAAATCAGAATTCCTTAATTTCATCTAGTTCCTAAATTCTTTCATTCATAGCGGATTGAGACAGTCATCTTTAAAAGATCTTGCTATTAAGATCAAGGGGAAAATATTCAATCAATCCCATCTTTGGGAATAACCATTTCGTTTCTGAAGAATTCGAATAAATAAATATTAATAATTTTTTACATTTATTTATTATCTAACAAATAAAATTAAAGTTTTATTAATTATTTAATAAATATAAACAATAAAAAATAATTGCGTTGACAGCCAATTCATTATAATTGGCCACCGCAAGATTTCTCCATGAATTTTTCAATTGGTTTTCGTTAATTTTTGATTTTTATTATTTCAAGTTTTATTTTTATTACTCCTTTTCTTACTTTATCAATACTATTGAATTCGACCAATAAGAGACAAGGGAGTCTGAATTTATCCAAAAAAACAAAAATAACCCACAAACGATTCAGTGGCATATACATTAATTAGCAATCAGAGCCGTGGGAGGGGAGGATAAATAATTTTTTTTAAATGTAAAATTTATTTCCACTAGGAAGATGAATATTTGTTTCATGAACCCAGAACAAAAATTTGGGAACTCTAGAAAAAATAAATATAAAATCCCAAAATATTGAAATAATTTTTTGTTGTCAGTTGTTAATTATTTTCATCAAGCTAATCGCTTCAAGATGGGGAAATTGGATGAAACCGTTTGGCAATATCAATGAAATATCTATTATTTATTAATCTCCCAAAGGATGCTAATAAATATCACATATTTCGCACTTGGGACCAAAAATAGGGTAGGTTACTACCATTTGAATAATAGATATCCCATAATGAAATTCTTGTGAGCTTTTAATGGAAATTGACTCTCATCTCGGTGGACTGAATGACAGTTTTAGAAAGATTTGGCGTTTACTGGATCCCGGGATTTATGAGAAAAATTTCAATTGTTTAAAAAAACTGATATTATAAATCTGTTACTGAGATTGTGTTTTATTCTAATGACTTGTTTTACAGTAGAAATGGTTTGATTTATCATTTTAAAACCGGAATAATATGAAAAAATATCAGTAAAGATTTCACTTATTTTTGAAAACTAAAAAGGGAAACTATTCTTATTAAGTAAAATTGATGACTTAAATTTTTGTCTTGACTCTATAATAAAGATTTAATTATTGATTGATAATTTTTCATTTATTTTCATTTTGACTAAAAATAAATTTTCAGCCTATTTAAAACAATTTTTCGGTATTCCAAAGCCATACGATTTCAATCTGCTATAAACAGTAAAATGTGTACACTGCTAGATACAAGCACAAACAAATATTATTGGCTTACAGTCAGAATCACAAGGCAATTACGAAATCGGATATTATAAGTATACAAACTCTTCAAATTGACCAATGAGCAAACAATTTTAAAAGAAAAACACTGATTAAAGGTGAACAAAAAATAAATGGCTTTACTAACATTGATATATTTTCATTTTTATTTAATTTAATTAATCCTTTTATTTTTTTAATTTTATTAATTAATTATTTATTTTATTTAATTTTCCTTTCAGATTATTGATCAAATTTTTACCACAAATTAAACAACTGAAATGAATATAAAAGAATTAAAAATGAGAAATAAATATATATTTAAAGTAACCCTTGAAAAAGTTAGTACCGAAATTGTATGTTAGATAGGAGAACAAATTTCAGAGTTTGAAACGTTTCTGACACTGAAATATTTATCAACAAAAGAAGTTATCGAGTATGTAAAGTAAGAGAAAGTGACGGAAGTCCATATAAAACAGCAAAATATGATTGGATAATATAAGACAGATTGATTAACGAAAAAAGTCAAGGAATACCAATGAAAATTTAAGATGTATTTGTATTGTAAAATATTTAATGTATCAACGCGAGGAAAAGTACTTTGCATTAACTAATGAAAGAAAGGTTTCAAGTCTTTTGATACGTTCCTAATATATGGCAGGATAATCTTGAACCATATTTTAAGCCGAGTCGCATCGGTAAATTTGATCTAAACTATATAAATTTGTATCACACATACAAAGTATGACCCTGGATAAATGCATGTTAGAGACTTTTCAGTCACTCCATATATCATTTTAGAACCATTAATTTATTTCTAAACCATTGATAGTTAGTAAAACTCTAAAAAAGTAATAATATTAAAAAAAATTAAAAATTAAAATTCTAAAAACAAATTTCAAAACTGACTGGGCCGATGAAACAACAGAAATTAGTTTGACACAATAGAAAAATTAAAAAGTCAAAAATATCGAATTTCATGAAATTATAATTAAAACAAAAAATGGGAATTTTAATTTTTACTCGCGTCACTTCTGACATCGAATTAATATATTTTTCGCTGAATTTTAATTGAAACTCCTTTAAACTAATTTAAATTAATTCTTTTTTGTAAAAATTAAACCAACTTCACGTTTTTGATTAATTGATTAAAATTAAAAATAAACACCCTTTAAAACAAATATTTTGAAAAATATTTTTCAAATTACAAACTTTTTAGATGAAAAAATAAAATGAAATTTATTCAAGCTTGAATTTGATTGGATGATGAATAAATTGAAGGGATAATTCTGGCGTATTCCCATGGATTGCTAATGGCTTGTGGATAATTGCCTCAGTTTTAGAAACTCCCCATTAGGTCGACCGTTGCAAATCTTCCTCTAGCCAATTTTATTTGCAACTATATTTCTCTAAACTCGTTACTTTGGATTCCCATTTCATGAGGATTTGCCCAATATTCAGTTTTCCACTGATTCACATGACAAATTCAATGCTTTGACCTTGAAAAAGCGTTTTCATAGATTATATTTATTTTTTATTTTCAGTTTTGTGTTGAAATTATTATTATTATTTAACTTTAATCACTTAATGATAATTTTTGGAAATTTTTTATTCATTTTCTCTCCAGCATCATTATTATTACATTTCTGTTAAGACAAATGAAAGCCTGGTAATTGACTATTTTTATATAAATTTTTATTTATTATTTATCATACATCTTCCACTATTTCTGTCACATTCACATACTTTTTGTATATAACAATTAATTTTATTTTTTAAAGCAATTTTAGGAAAATCAGTCATTTTACAAGAATTAGAACTAGAAAAGACTAACTANTATGAAGAATAGTACAAAAAAAACATGTATTTACTTATTCCAAATGCTGATCTATTTCTCGTCTAATTTGATAAATATTAAAACGTACTTCATTAAAACAAAACTTTTATATAAAATCCTTGAAATTGACAATCTTGTGGAATAGGTTTTCACTTTTTGCAATGATACAAGGAATACTCTTATCTATTTTTTTAAAAACCAATTTTAAAACAAAAGTTATACTTCTTGCATCATTTTCATAATCTCCGCCATATAAATAATTATGGAAATAATACCTTTCTTCCTATTGATCAAATAATTTGAATTTCATCAAAATGGTCTTAACTAAAATTCAGAGATATTTTCTTTCCTCTCCTCTCCCTAACAGACGTAGTATTGTTCCAATAATATATAGAAAAGAGACAAACAAATATTGTTGCGGCCTAATTGCAAAAATAATGGGGACCAGACAGTCTGCGCTATTACAAATGAAAGTCATTAAGAAATGAAAGAAAATAATTTAGGACACAGACGGAAAAATTCTTTCAAATCTCTGTGAGGAAATATAAAATGATTTATTGATAATAATTATTTCACTGATTCCTTCTTTCGGTGCCAATTTGATTTCATTTGGATTAACAATAATAAATCAATGTAGTTAATAAAATAAAATTTTTTATTAATTTATTGATTCATTTTATTCAACTTTTGAATAAGATTTAAAAAAAGTCAGTTGCCTTCTGCTGGGAAAAATATTTTCGTTTTTCTTTGTTTATTATTATTATTATTATTATTATTATTATTATTATTATTATTATTATTATTATTATTATTATTATTATTATTATTATTATTATTATTATTATTAGTAGTAGTAGTAGTAGTAGTAGTAGTAGTAGTAGTAGTAGTAGTAGTAGTAGTAGTAGTAGTAGTAGTAGCAGCATTTATTATTTAAAACAATAAAGTGATAATTTAAGCATTTTGCTGCGAATAATGTATTTAATGAAATATTTTTGACTATAAGATAGTCCTTGTCAATCTCCTGGAATTTAGTATTACTTTTCCCGAACATATATCTCGATCTTTCCTTTATTTCTTATTTCTTACTTCTCATTGGTTAAATTTATAATATAATGATATACTTTATTTTTCTGAAGAATTTTTAAAAAAGATTTTATTTAAAATTAAAATTAAATATCCTCTAAAATTCAAAATGAAAAACCAACCAAAATCTTTAAATTTTTAAAGCTTCTATAATTAGCCACTAGAAGCCAATTTTAATAAAAATATTTTAAAATATTTATAAAATAAAGCTTCCAGTAACTATTTATATATGCGATTTAAATATTTTAATAAATGTGTCAATTTTGATTTTTATTCCTCTCTTTTGAAAGCATATTTCGTAAAATTTATATATTATTTTAATTACTATTGTTTTAAAAATTTTTTTTATTGTCAGTTATTCTCAAGGTCATTTTTAACAGATGTAATTATATTAAAAATAAAATAAAATAATAATAATAATAATAATAATAATAATAATAATTATTATTATTATTATTATTATTATTATTATTATTATTATTATTATTATTATTATTATTATTATTATTATCATTAGTTACCCTGCATTTGGTATTTCTAACTTCAATAAATCAAACACTTTTCAAATTATTTATTTAAATTAAAAATAAATTTTTTCTCTACTAATTCAAACAACTAATATGTTTAAGGAGTTTTTTTAATATAAAATATTAATATTTTCAAAAGGACAGGATTCATTCATCATAAATTTCATTCAAATTACGATAATAAATTTATTATTTGTAAATTTATAAAACATTTGACTAAATCACTTAAAATCTTAATTTGGAAATACTATTTTAAAAATATTTTACATAATTAATCTATAAAAGTTAATATTTAATTTTTAAATATATACTTATAATATTATTATACGAATATCAGTTTTTTTATACTATAGTTTGGAGTGTGACTGCATGATTGACGTAATCAGCGCGAAGTGCAACAATAAATAACTATTTATTCAATTTCTTATTGGTTTATTATTGATAAAATTATTAAAATTGATAAATGAAATATAATTTTGTTTTTGTTTTAATTATTGTGGTAGATATTTCTTATCTTGAATATCCATTAGATTCGGTTGCAATTCAACTAGCTTTTGTTCCGTGATAAAATTGATTAAATATTCGCATTTGTTTTAATTATGTCAGCTTACTTGATTTGGTGTTCCTTTGATGTATAAGCCTCCGTGACTAGAGATATTCGCGAAATATTACCCTGCCATTCTATCAGACTGGAACCTGAAAAAAAATTAATTAAAAATATTTTTTATAGTTAAACTAAATAATTATATTCCAATTTTGGTTTTTTTGTTTGTTTGCATTCAAAATCTTAAATTGGAAATGTTTTTTTTGCGATTGGTAAATAGGTGGCGGTGAAATTGTTATATCCTGTGCCAAATGCATCGGTAGCTGTTGAAATCGTAATCTCATATTGTAATGGATCATTTGGAAAGGATTTTATTTATTTTAAAAATCATTTTTGATGTACAAAATTAATATTTTGATTAAAATTTTACATATGAAAAAGAAATTTATTTGAAAATCGCGCTTAGAATATCTATGGAATATTTAGACTCTAATTACAGTAACAATAAAAATTTAAGCTATTCTTTCCAAATCTCCAACTCGAAAGTCTCTAAATTTTAATTTCAATGGTACTGCAATCCTAAAATTCGGATGTCATTATTAAAAATTTTTAATTAAATTTATTCCAAAATCCCTCAATATTTAATATTCAAACAAATAAAAGTGACATTAATTTCAATATATTCTAACAAATCTGCAATTAAAACCATTTTAAAATTATTCATTTAAAATTATATATTTTTAAAGAATTAAATCTTTTTAAAAATTTTTTAAAACTTCAGTTTTTATTTTTTAAATAATATTTTTCACCTCTTTATCTCACATTATTATTATTATTATTATTATTATTATTATTATTATTATTATTATTATTTGAAACATTAAAGAAATGCAAATTAAAAATTTTCTATTTTCTTCAAATATTGAAAAAAGAATTGAAATTTTCCAAAAAAAACAAAAATTTGGTCATTTCAAGAGAGATTTAATAAATTCTAAATGGGCCCGCTAAGAAAATTGCGAGAGACAAAAGGATTTACATCACGATTAATTAATTTAGATAGAGAGGAGGAATATTATTTGGAATTAAAATATCTAATAATCGCCGGAATGAGATTCAGAACTAAGATCTGGGAGATTGGGAATAATTGCTTTCAGATTTTCTAACCAGAAATGCATCGTAATTGCTGACAACGAATCCATACGATAATAAGATTTCCCATAGCACTGCTTTAGTTATTGGAGATTATTAAAAAGAATTAATATCTTCGACTCCATTTGCCCATCAACTGGTGTATCTGCCATAAAATGGGCGTTGAGACTTGTCACGGTTTGGCATAATTAATGTCTGTAAACTAATCGAAAGCTCCTAAATATTCTAAGACTCGAATGTGCGTGTGTGTTTACATGTGTGTGTTTTAGACTTCTTCCAGTCAGCATTACTTTAGCGGGAATAAGTAAATACAATTTTAAAGGATTTTGATAAATAATCAGGAAACCTTATCGCAGATCTTAAAATTAATTCGATTAAAATTTAAAAAAATTATTTAGATTTTTTTTTGTTTTAAATTGTTTATATTTAAAGTTTTGTTGTAATTCAGCATGCTTTAATAGTTTCAACATTTTTTGACTCTCATCCGTACTATGTAAGTAATTCAATTCTTTCTGGGATTGAACACATCAGAGGCGTAACAAAGGCGTCGCAAGAGCAAGCAATGCATTCCATAAAAAATTATTTCTTAATTATCAAATATTAAAAACACAATTAAATATTATAAGAACTTTTTTTCCAATTTCACCACTGATTATTTTTTCCATTGAATTTATTAAAAAGAGAGCTTGAAGACTATAATTCAGTAATATATCGATGTTTGTTGATACTCACGAATTTTCGGTACTGCTTTTTCAACTGATATTATGAAAGTGACAATCTACCATTCGATATTAACATAAAATCATAAAATAAATCATTTTTAGTTAATCATAACTTCATCATGCCTTCGACCAGCGCAATAAATCCGGAATCTTTATAATAAAAGCAGTCCCAAAACATCGTCTTTAACGAGTGTTTAACAATTTAATCAATATGAACTGCCGAAAGTTTTTCATTGTCACTTTTTCTAACAAAATGCGTTATCGGTCCTTGAACAAATAATAACATGTTTGTCTAATCTTAAACAGTAAAGCTAAAATATTTTTTGGCCCATAAATCTTTTTTTCCTTCATGACAACGGTTGAAAATTGTTTTTCTGAGGTCTAATTGCTTTTCTTGTTGAAATTCCTAGCTTCTTTTTCTAGAATTCAATTTACTTTCCCTTATTATAAAAGCTTCGTCTCTTCTTGATGTCTTTATTTACCTTTCATATTTCCTATTGTTTTAAAATCTAGTTTACAGTTCCTAAATTTACATCAAACTCTTTGCGAACATCTCATTGATGTCTGTTCAATTAAAGTAACAATCTTTGTGTACTTCTTGAAAGAAAAATCCATCTTCTATAATAAGAAAGCAGCAAAGATTAAAACAATCTGGATAATGAATTTGTAAACAATTAAAAAACACGATATTTCATATTGAAATATCTATAACAGCACGTCTATAACTTGCAATACGTTGTTACTCACTAAATGTCAGAACAATAAAACAAATAAAATAAAACGAGTGGAAATAAATGATTTTGCTTAATAATTAATACAAACAAAAAAGGTTATACTGTATTTTAACGCCAAAAGGGGTGCTAAATTCTTGCTGCTTCGAGATTTTTGGTTTGATATTTCAAATGGAAAGTGGACCTATACATAGACCTATACTTTCTGTACTTCACTTCACTTATATATCAACTAAATTTTAAATGCTACATAGTTGTCTGACACAAAAAAATTTATGTATTTTAAAAATTTTTAATTATAATATGTAAAAGTTTAGTCTATAATTATACTACTTACTACTAATAGGCTTCTGTAGGTTGTCGTTTTTCATAAGTTATGAGAAGAATTTTCAAGAATCGAAATGTTTTCTGTTTGTTTTCTGTTTTTATGTTTTTATGTTTTCTATCAAGACTGGATAATTTCACAGATTTCTGAGTAATATCACGAAGGTTTTTATTAAAAAGGTCCCNTATACTCTTACCTTCGTATTTTAAGGAAAGGTGGAATACAAGTAAATTAAAAATGTTGTTGCAGTAAAAAAAATTTTATTTAAATAAACATAATACAAAAAGCTTTAATAACGAAAATTATTTTAATTCAAAAATGTGAATGACAAACAAAACATACTTATTACATATAATATGTCGTAGCTTATGATCTCAATATTCATAAATACTATTTTCGTCCTAGTTTTTTAGGACCAATACGATGGGAATCAAACAAATAATTATAATAATAACATACTTTTTTTTATTATAACAGTTAAATTTTATAAAATTATAAAGGAACATATAGAAATTTCATAATGAAGAAAGTGCTATTTATTTGAGCAAGAATTGCTATTGTGGCACTTGAAATTACATAATATTCCAGCATTTTTACAACTGCATTTTTTTGAGGAACATGTTCCTTTACAGATGCATCTTTTAAAACCTTGGGACTACATTCCTATAATTTCTCTTACCGATTTCTCAACATCTTGAGGAACATCTTCGTATGATATAAACTTTTGTTCACAAATGGCGAATTCATGCCTAGAATAAGATTGTTTTAAAATTCCCTGTTTAGTTCCTAATTTATATAAATTTTTATCGTCATCTCTAGACAAAACAACGCAAATCAAATTTTTTGGATCCGTTTTACCACGATCAATGTCTGGAATGGAAACTCTAACATTGTCACCAATTACAGCAGCAGGAAATTTTTCTTTCGAAAGATTACACATTTTGATAGCTTGATTTTCTAAATTTTCCCTTGCTTTCTTTCGAGCATTATCAATTAAAATTTTCTTTTCGTTTAAAACAGAATTTAACTCTAAACTTCCATTTATATCTTCAATTTGGTTGCATAATAAATCATCAGCCAAAATTATGTCTAACGTTTCAATGGAAAATTCATCGTTTTCTGCAACATTGCTATGTGGTGAATTGGCTATGTGTACTCCTTCTAGTAATTGCTCTAACTGTTCTTCTGTTTCCAGCTGTTCAACAGATTCCATAGGTAAATTTGATGTTTTCAAACCCAATTTCATTCTTGTTCCGAATAAAGCTTCGTAGGGAGTTTGCTTTATACCCTCATGAAAAGCTCTGTTTTTCATCAGTTGAACATATTTTAAACATTCGGACCACTTGGTTGTTTGGTTAGTGATAAGCCAGGTTGTAAGCATATTTTGAACATCTTGATTCGCTCGCTCTATCGAGCCCTGGCTTTGGGAATGACGGGGCTTCCCGTGTATTATTTTCACACCATCCCACATATTTGCTAATTCTTGGATAATTTTATTTGCAAACTCCCTACCATTATCACATTGGAGAATCGATGGGGCTCCCAAAAGAGTGAAAATGTCCATAAGTTGTTTTGCTACTTCTGAAGCAGTTTTTGTTTTTAGTGGGCGCAGTACAACAAATTTAGTTAAATGATCTTGATAATTTAAAATAAATTTAAATTCATTATCTGGTTGTGTCTGTAAATCTATAAGATCCACTTGATACCTAGAATTCATTTCACTCGTCAAAATTGGTTTTATCTCAATTCCTTTTTTCTTGCCCTTTGCCTTTTTTTGACATGCTTCACATAAAGATAAATACAACATAACTGCTTCAGTAGTAATATTGTTGTATTTGTTATTAATTTCTTTCACTAATCTGTTTCGGCCACCATGGCCAGTTGCCAAATGAGCATCGTGTATAATTCCATAAGATTCTTCAATAGTGGCAAAATATTTTATGCTACCCTCTTCTTTTAATGGACTTATTAATTTTTCTTCCTTCCCTACCACTATTATATCGTATCTTTTCAGCTGGCGGTAATCTAAATCACTTTTATTCTTTTTTTTTAATTTTGCTGCCTTTACTTCCAATAGTATTTTTTCATACTGATGTTGGTTTAAATAAATATTATTTTTGTTTTTTTGTGATACAATCTGTTCCAGTTGGTTATTAAATTTTTCTTTTTGTTCCATTGTTTTTCTAAAATTCTAACCAAAAAAATATTTTTATTATAAAAAAAATTAAATTTTAAATATTAATAATAAATTAATAAATTAATAATAAATTAATAAATTAATAAATTTCGTATTTTGTATGCTCACATTTACCAAAACGACATGGTCATTGTGAATTCAATGTACATTTCCCTTATTTGAAATTGTAAATGTTAGTTGCATGCACATTACCCAAATGAGGAGGCTAATGTGCACATTTAACGGAAAATGTGTACATTTGCCACAATATCTACTTTTACCGTAACATATATATATATATATATATATATATATATATATATATATATATATATATATATATATATATATATATATATATATGTTGGGTTTTATGATATCAAAATCAACCGTTGGTTACTCTGACTCCACATGTACCAAAATCAATAAACACAAACTCCCAACGTATATTTGTTTTATAAAAATTCACAACTCTCAACAATTAATCACAATTCTCACACAATTTCAGATCGGACTCCGCTCTGGAAAGTCTCAACCTTGTATGATTAAAAAATTAAGTTTCATTTTTTGATTTAGTTCCGCTCTCTGATCCAGACTCTTTTGACACTCCTTGTCTAACTCTTCGGTTTTCCTATAATTCTTTTTCTTCTTTTATTCTACTTCTTTAACTCCTATTGTCGTTTTCTCCTTCCCTACCTAAGGCTATCGCCGATTATGTGAATTTGGAGTTTCCTTATATACTCCCATAATCGTTGTAATTGCCCTATTTTTGACCTAATTGGTTTTGACTTCCTTAGCTATTATTCCCTAATTAGCTATTTTTGGTGACCCTCTTCCTGATTCCCATTCTTTTGTTTGCCCTCGTTTATCCGGTTGTTTTGATAATTGCTCTCTGACTTCCCCATTTGTTTATCCTCCCAAATTGCCGCGCTCGGGTTTTCCATTGGTTCGGGTCTCCCATTAGCTCGGGTTTCCCATTAGCGAATTAATTATTTAATTAATATTTTGTGTTTTTAGTTTGCCTGTTGAACGACCCTTTCTAAACATTTTCTAACAATTTCTTGCTCACTGTCTTCTTCACCATCCCCTAATCTACCCCTCTCCCGTTTTCCAGCTTCAATTTCGATAACTTTTCATTTTATTCCACTTCCTCAGGTTTGAGAATTTTTCCATTTCATGTCTGATTGTACCCTTTTATAGTTCTGTTTTTATCATATCTTTCTTTGCCATTGCTTCTTTGCTTGACCGCCATTCAATTTCGGTTTTCCTTTTAATCTGAACTATATAATTTAATAATTTACTTTCAAAGCCTCAACATATATATATATATATGTTTGGTTTATGTTTTTGGTTTAGATGTATATGTTATGAGCTTCTGTGTATCTATGCGTAGTTTACGATTATTTCTCAAGATTAAATTTTAGCAGTTTTCCCATAAAAAATGCTATTTAAGAGTTTTTAATAATTGTCCAATATATTTTGAGATTTTGCTCGCAGATTAGTATAGTATCTTGATTAAACTTTACAGCTCTATAAATGTTTACAACCTTCGCTCCCCAATTCGAATACATTTTCAACAATCGCCAACTCTATCAAAGTTTTTACTGCTTTAGCGAGAAAAGCATTGATGAATTGATGATGTGAATTAATAAATTCTATTGCAACATCTTTTACAATGAACATTTAACGATACAAATTTTCGAAGCTAGTAAAATAACAACATATTCCAATTTTGAAACTTATTCTCACCATCCTTTAAAATAAGATGTAAAATTTACATATCATCTTAAATTTATTAAAAAGAGCTTGTAGGCTATAAATCAGTATTATATCGATGTTTTTGATATTCACGAATTTTTGGCACTGCTTTTTCAAGTGAATTTAGTCTAACTAGTCTAACTAAATACCATTTTGAGCAACTTGTGCTTAGATATTTTCCAGTAAATTGAACGTGATCTCGAACTCGTTTTTCAATATTTTCTTACAAATGTAGAAATTTGTTATTGATTTAAAAGATGATTCTTCTTGAAAGGTCGTATGAGGTATTATTTTCTTACCTTTGTAATATAAAAACAATATTTACCGAAATATCTTCAACTTTAGTCAATGACTCCTAAACATTACAATTATTTTGAATGGAAAAATGATTGCTATTATATGTTCGTATATTAAAAGCTAAATCTTTATTTTGTTTTTCAAATTTGGAATGTCTTTTAATTTCACGAGCATATCCTCCACACTCTAGTTTAATTCTGACATAAAAATGAATAGAAGTGTCTGTTTTATTTTTGTGTTTTTCATCTGTAATAACATTATATTTCAAAATAGCGAGTAGCATTATTTATTATACCCTTGGTTCTCAAATTTTTTGAAGTCATGGAACACTGAACTCTGATTTATTTTTAGGAACATTTACAATACAGCATAACTTTAAAACATGGGACGCGGGTTGCTAACGTTTTTGAAACCAAAAGAGCAATAAAAAATGAATAATGTTCGCAAAAACACTTCATTATTATAGAGCAAGAAAAGAGCAGCGTGTGATTGGTAAGCCTCTGCTTCCAAATGCTACTTTTAAAAAATAATATGTATATAAATAAATTATGTATCGATACTGATTGAAAACACAATTCCCCCTAGCGAAAGAGTAGAGTAACACGAATGCGCCCGACATCCGTAACGACACCAGATTTTATGGAATCTACAATTAATCTACAATCGGCTTAAGCAGAATTTTGATAACTACAATAATATTTTATGTTTCCAAGAAGTAATTTTAACCCGAAAGATATCTTTATTCATACAAAGCCGAATGTTACGTGTTAATTTTACATTGAATTGATTTTTTTTTTCAAACAATTTTTATTTGAATTATACATTTGATTTTTTCGTGGAACACGCTTTGAGAACCAACCATTATAGTTAATCAAATTTTGGAAGTTTTCGTACATCCATGACCAAATAACTGACTGATTTTTGATATTTTGGTTACTTTTTTGCAACGAAAGTAACGAAAAAATTGGTCTTGGTTTTTTGCATAATTTGAAATCCTTGTTGTTTTTATTGTATTATCTTATACGAATTCAACATTGAAACCGAATCAAATTTCATGTATTGCTGCATCCAACTTATCCAATATTGATTTTGGGAACTTGATATTTTTGCATCCTCTTTGTGATACACTAATTTTAATACTTCGATGACTACGATATAAATCATATTAAATCACAGGTTCTTCAATAAAATTTGAATTTCCAAATCCAAACATGATATTGTGGTTGGCAAACTACTTGTAAGGGGTTGATTAGTTTCTTCACTTATAACATCGACTTAATTCTAAATCAACTATATCATAACCTAGTTCCGAATCAACAGTGATATAGTCTTCATCTATTTTAATTTTCTTTTGGTTTGTATATGTTCGAGTTTCCTAGTTTCGTTATTTCACACTTGGTACAGGTTTTGTCTTTAAAAATTGTATCGTTTAGTTTAAGAGAGGGTAACATTGTGTTAAATGGTTGTTTATGCGGTTTGTAAAATTATGTGTATGCGATGGATTGTTTTGTTTGACATGTTGGACAAATACAATTAATGTATCCAAAGGGCGTAACTTAATACTTATTCTCCATGATATGATGACATTGATTATCGTTGTGGTTTCATGCATTATAATAATTTGGATATTGTAAACATTTCACTAAACAATTTGAGATAAAGATTATGTCCAAAATTAACATTATAAATTATTTTGATATGTCGTATATTATCAGTTTTATATTTAACCAGTAGAAAGATTTGTACTTAATTGATCAAGATATATTTTAGATTGAAATATTTCATTTTAAGAATAAAAATACAACAGATTACGGCTTTTAAAGTGTTCAACGTCTAAAAAAGAAATTTAAAAAAATATTTTTTTGTTTTTAAATTGATATTATAAATATTCAATATGGAAAATCAAAGGCAAATCAATAGAATATTGGTTTTGTCGAATAAAAATAACAGTGTCAAAATCTTAAATTGTTGATAAAATTTCAATTTTGACAGTTGTTTTTATCAAAGAACTGTCCAATCAAGGATGTCAGTTTGGACTAGAACAATCGAAACTAAAGTTTTTAAAAGAAGCGATCTCTCTAGTAAAATTAGAAGTGGATATTTAAAAACAAATAATGTTAGAATCTGATGATTTGCGTTTTCAAAATCTAAATAAAATTGAAAGTTCCAATAATCTTGTCGAAAATTTCAAATCAGAAATTAACAGACTAAATAAGAATAATAATGCTAATCATAATTATATTAATTATAAGAAGAATTGTTTTAATAAAATTTTTCAAAATAATAGTAAACTTGATGTAATCATCACTGATAAGAGGGCGATGCAGGTGACGCAAATCATCGGGGCCCGCCATATAATAATATTTGGCTTTAAAAAAGCATTTTTATATAATTAAATAATTTTAATCTAAGTTTGTGATAATTTTATTTTTATGTATCATGGAATTTCATAAGTAATAAATAGGATTACTAAAACAAATGTTTTTTAAAAAATTTATCAGTTTGTAATTGCAAAGAGGACCCGTACTGACAAATTCCATCGGTTGCCCGGCCTAGCTCTCGACGGCCCTGGATATAATATGATATAATTGTAAAGGAAATGGCATATATCTAGATTTTGTAAAGTTTATTTAATTGTGGTGGACACACTTGCAGCGATTTTGGAACAAAAATATGAAATAAGTTAGACAGGTGGAAAGGGAATTTAGCAATAGATATCAAAATGGAAGCTCCTTATAAATTATAAAATTTATAAAATTAATAAAATTAAAAAATTAATTGAAAATATAAATAGTAGATGAATAGCGAAAAGGATTAAAGATTATTAATACTGCCAGACATTTTATGCACAAATTAAGATTTATAGTCGAAAAAAATAAAAGAAAAATTTGAAAATAATCCATAAATTAGTAAAAAATAATTTATTGATTTAATTCAAAAATATCAATATTTTTTATTTATTTAACACAAGTTTTCAGCACATCCACTTTAATCAGATATTTAAAAAACGGATAAAATATTTCACAGTGCTATCGGAAACAATTTCCGCTTGAATTCGTCAATTTGCCGCCACCATCGCAACACACAAACTTCATCAGCACATCATAAAATCAATATTAATTAATCGATAAATCAAAAGCATCCGGTATAAATAAATAGAAATCTTTATTTAAAAATAATAAAATCGATTTTTGATCAAAAATTGATAATTGGTGGACTAGAAATCAGTAAATTATAAAAACTAAAACTAATCAATAATAATTCCATATAAAAAATACATAATTAAAAGGTAACTCTCATGGCCATTTGATGACTGTTAGATTGATCACATTATTATTTCATTAACTTTTTAAAGTTTGGCTGACGGTAACTTCTTCTAGGGCGACTTTCCGTTTCCTGCTGGGACCGCTTTCATTCAATAGCGATCCGTTTTGAAGATCCCACAGATAGAGAATGACAATAAGCACTAAAGTGATACATAACCAAATGGAAAAGAAAACTTCAAGAATTATAAAGCCGAATTTATCTTGAATAACGCCTGCAATGATAGCAACGACCGCCAAACCGAGGTTCTGGACTGACTGCATAATACCGAATGCCGTGCCCCGCTGATGCGAAGGAACGACAAGTGCAACCATTGGCCATAATGAACTGGCAAGAATCGAGTAGGCTATTCCAAGGAAAATCATAACGGCTAGAGCATCAGCAAAGCTAAATGCATATAGAGCGTGAGCACCTAATGTGGCCAAAGTACCGGCAAGTACCCAAAACAAGTTTTTACCAGTAAGATCGATAAGGAAGCCCATTACTGGGCTGCAGGCAGCGGAGACAATGTACAGTAAACTGGTGATTAAAGAAGCTGTCGTACCGGGTAGATTGTATTTCTGAATTAAAAATACTTTCGACAAGGAAACGAAAGGAAAGACTGCAACGTAATAGGCTACGCAAATGCCACTGATTACCCAGAAGGCCATTGAGAAATATCGAATATCTTTAAGAGCTATTGTTTCCGTTTGTGAATCCTAAAATTATTTATCCGAAATAAATTGTTGAAAATACAAAAAACTAGTAAAAAATATAAATCTCCCCGTTTACAATGTCTTTTTCAATCTTACCAACACAGAATATATTTCGGGAATATTAACAATCATCACTATAAATGCAAGTCAACCCGGAAAATACATTCCTAACATGACTTTGTATAGGTTATAGTTCGCTGCCTTTTCGTTGATTTTAATTGCTAGTAAATAGTGTCACAGCTATGGCTCTATATTTGGTTCCTCCATTTAAAAATTATTTATTATGAACTAATGAAATTTTCAAAAATTACTAAACTATACCATTTTTGGCACCTTAATACTTGTTTTCGGTAATTAATAAGCTGCTGCAATCATTGTGACTTCTACTCCATACTTATCTTACCAGACCGAAAACCCTAGACTACTAGATTTATAAAATATCATGAATTACTTAGAGTTTATAATACCGGGTCAATAAATCAATGTAGGTATACACACAAGGACTCAACGTTGCTACCTTCAAACGTTTAATAATTCCTCTAATAATTTATTTTTATGTTACAAAATAAAAGTGATGAAATATTAAATGTATTTCCAAAAAATGAAATACTCAACAATTTTGTCTTTAAAATTGATTTATTTTATCGGAAATGTTGAAATTTAAAATAAATTAAAAATCTTTATTGATGTTTTGGTTTAATATTGAATATAATCTAAAATTCATAAATATCTATTAAATTGATAATTTTATTTTTTTTCTAATTTTTGTTTTCAAATGGGGAATTATTTAAATTTTCATATTTTTTAAAAAAAAGATAGTGAGGAACTAATAAAAGATGACGATTATTAAATTTTTTAGGATATAATTTAATAAATTAAAAGAATTCAACAATGAAATTTTTATTAGCATTCATAGTATAATAATTGCGAGGAAAATACCAAATAAAAAATATCATAAAACAGCTGACTTAAGATCAATTAAGTAAACTGATTTAAAAAATTTTAAGCACGAATTTAAGTTATTAATGAAACGAGACGGTTGAACAGAACATTTCCAGGCTTCTGTCATACAATATGTGTTATCAAACCTAAATCAGCACCTTTAAATTCCTGAAATAAAAGGCTACGATCAAATTTGGCGGATAAGACAAGTTGCTGTACTTTTATTTTGGAAACTGGAACAGTTACAATTAGTTATTAGTATTTACTTCGTCCATCAAACCGTCCATCAACATTCAACTAAATTAATACTTAAATTAATATTTAATTAGATTTAAAATTTAAAATTAAAAAAATATTTAAAATATAAAAAACTTTTTTTTTATTAAAAAATTATAAATTTAATTAAATTACAGAATTTAAAAAAATAGGAAATATATTTTTTGGGTAATTAAAATAAAATATAAATAGAATATAATTAAACCAATAAATTTATTATAAAATACGAAATAAATTTATTATCCCCCAACAATAAATATTTAATGTAATAATGATCAAATTCACTTGAAAAAGGCAGTGCCGATAATTTGTGAGAGTCAACAAACATCGATATATTACTGATTTATAATCTTCAAACTCTCTTTTCAATTCAATGGATAAAATAATCAGTGGTGAAATTGGAAGAAAAGTTCTTATAATAATATTTACTTCGTAGTAATTATTTGTAAAAATTTTATTATTATTATTATTATTATTATTATTATTATTATTATTATTATTATTATTATTATTATTATTATTATTATTACTATCGGAAAAGTACTTAATTATTATTGATTAAAATAATTGAAGGGATAACATGTGGTATGAAATTATGCGATAATAATCGATTACATCAACGGAAAATCACAGGATTTGCACTGTGAACTGTTATCACGTGTGAATGATATCAGTAAATTATTATTATTATTATTATTATTATTTCATAATGTTATAAGATTATATTCAAATGGAGTTTGCAACTAAAAATCAATGAATAAATTCGATTGCATAGATATTAAATAATAATTATCAATAATTGCCTTTGACCCACTTGTTTAAGACTGTGGTAGTCTGAGAAGAGGGGGCGATTCATGTGATAATTAAGTCATTTGAACGATTTGGTAAATAAAGATAATAAATTAATTTATGGATTTTGTTATTATTTTTTGGTCACTTGATCTGTTTTCTATTGGCCATTACTATTAGATATTACTATTGGATATTGGAATTAGCATATAATTACATTATCATAATATAAATGTTGTTCAGGCGCTATCAAAGTATAAACTTAAAATGTATTTATAAATGTCGACTGCATTATTTAACTCATTGTCATATTTAATAACTCATATTTAATGCATTGTCATGCTTGTTGCACCCCGGTATTATATTATAATTGGTAAAGGAACTAGAAATATTTTTGTTCAACTATAATTTTATTAATAAATATTTTAAAGAAAATATCTCTTAAATAATTATTGATTCTACTGAGAATGGCCAATAATGACACTGTCAATTACATGATTTGTTTACCCGGAAATTCAAGCAAATGGGTAAAAGCTAAAACAATAAGTCTATATTCTAGCATTTACACCCTTTCTAATTGTGAAATCCGAATCAATTTGGTATAGCCAATGAAGTAAAGACAACATTGGTATTTGATAGATATAGATTCGGAACTTTTTGATTTTTATACTATAGGCCAAGGAATTTTTATTTCGATAATATTTGAAAAAGCATACTAAATCCTCATTTTTCATATTTTATTCCCACAGATGATATATAGTAAGGCCCAATATATAACTGATAAGGAATCTTAGATAAAAGCAAACAAAATTTGAAAAGTTTGATTATCATAAGTAATCAGTTAAATTAATAATTGATTTATTACACAAGTTTTTCTAATGAAAAATATTTACACTTAATATTACAGCCAAATTTGCACAACGAATTTCACTAACTCGATTTGGCTTAGAGTACTTGTGTGCTATTAATTAATATCAATTAACTCAATTTAAATATTATAATTTTATTGATTGCATTTAATTTAATAAAATTAATTTAAAATGTTGGTAATTATTTAGCCTTAACATTAACCATGACATCATCGAACAAAAGAAAAATTCTTTCTCTGAAAAAGTGTAAAAAATTTGAGAATCTATAACAGTTCTATATAGATATTCACATACTGTTACTTATAAGTGAGTTCGACTGCATATACAATTTAAAATTATATAAAAATCACAAGATATTTAAAAGTCGATAAAACAAAAAAAATTATTTGTTCTTTAATTTTTAAAAATTATTTTCACATTGTTTAAACCAAAAATAAAATAATCATCGATATTTTTAATTTAAATTTCATTTTTTAAAACCCAAAATGATTTTTGAAAATAATTTGAATAACTAAAACTAAAAAAGAGCCTATCAAAATTTTTATTTAAAATCAATAAATATCAAAATGATGTTTATTTAAAAATGCAAAAAAAAGATTTTTAAATAAAGAAAATTTTAAATATTTAAATATTTCTTTTAAATATTAAAATAATTTTAAAAATTTTGAAAAAAATCTTAAATTCAAATATAAAATCAATAAATATTAAATAATACAAAATAAAAAATTATAAATTTTTTAATAATATTAAAAAATACTATTGTAAATTTAAATATCAAAATGATGTGAAAAGATTTTTAAAATTAAGAAAATTAATTTTAAATATCTTAATATTTCTTTTATATTTTAAAATAATTTGAAAAATTTGAAAAAAAATCTAAATTGTAAATTCAAATATATAAAATTAATAAATATCAAATAATACAAAATATAAAAATTAATTAATTTATTAAAAATATTAAAAAATACTAAATTAAAATTTCTATAATCAATAAATATCAAAATATGAAAATAATAATTAAAAAAATTATTGTATTTAGAAAAATCTATAATATTTTAAATATTTTAGGAATTTTTAATTTTTAATATGAAAACAAAGAATTTTAAAAAATATTTGAAATTTTAAAAATTACTTTAGATTTCCTTTTTAAGATTCTTTCTGCTCTTTTGTCAAAGAAAGAAAGAACCAGTGCGCAAATCAACGAAAAAACGCAAGTTGCCGAAGCAACGAACAAAGCTGAACCCAAGCGTTTGTGTCCTGATAAATCCGGTAGTGGCAATGCATTATAAATCGGAGTCATTGTATTTAGATTGACAGTGCTTCCGATTCTAGACATGCTCAATTGAAGGCCGAAAATGAAATTCAACTCATTATCCTTAAACCAAGAGCTGGCGTACGTATTCTGGGCAACTGCTAAACTCTCTCCACCGACACCAAACATGAACCGACCGAAAACACAAAGATAATATTGATCAATATATGCGCCCCACGCAAAGAAGAATTGCCCCGCCAGAACAAACAGAGAGAAAATAATCGCCCCTAAACGTATTCCAAACACCCTATCAATTAGAAATCCCCCGACGAAGCTCAGAACGACATTTGGCCAACTATACCAGGAGTAAAAATTCATGTAGGTCGACGCCGTTAACTTTAAATCATTAAACATTTGGTCTTCCAGTGCCACTGGGTTGTCATAACAAAAGTAACTCCCGAAACTCAAGAAACAAATCAAAAATAAAACTAAATAACGATGAAGTCGACGTTTTGGATCACAAGGAAGTGATCCTCCACAACCTATTTAACTTTAAATTAAAAATTTTGCTTTAACAATGTTACCAGTTAATATTTCTTCATCTTGGTATAAAATTTCTTCCGATTCTGAATCATTCATTATAATTATATTTACGCAATTCCAAATTCACTACTAAGGATTATTAATATAATTAGGAATTTAAAATGTATTTTAAATAAATTTATAATATTGAATAGTTTGAACAAATTTTAATTGAAATAAATTATAAAATAAAATCTCAAACATTTAAACTTTTAAAATTAATTTTAAACTAAAAAAATTATAAAATTTCAATAATTATTAAGAACTTATTTTGAATAATTTTGAATAGTTTTCAGTAAAAAATCTTATTTTTCTTAAAGTGAAATTATAGTTTTCTTGATTATGTCACAATTCCTTCGAGTGTCTCAAGCCTTTATTGTCATTATATCTTTGGTACTGTGTAAAAAAATGTAAGATGGGCTATATTTCCAATGACAACAGAAAGTTCTACCAGGTTCATTCGACCACAAGAAAGTTTTAAAAATATCTAAAATGCAATAACTATGTTGTGGGTTTACGTCTGGAGAAACTCTTTCCTTCCTGGATACCTATATAGCCATCAGTTTCACTATGTTCACATCCTCTTCACAACCACGCATAATTATTTTATTTGGCCATTAAATTCCCATTTTAATCGACGTTGGTACTGCAATTTAGCGGGTTCCTGTCAGCAAAAGGTGAGTCTTATCATGAGGACTACTAAATACCTAACGAGTTTCTGAGTCGCGCTCCATTTCCTCTTGTCCTTTTGTTGGGCTGAAGCCGAGAATTGAGAGTTTGTTTTAATCGATCGAAAATACCGAACACAAAAACCGCAAAGTTGAAAAATTTATGACCAAGGTTTAATTTAAAATAAATGAAATAACTTACATCACACATTAAGAACCAATAAACCCCGCATAATAGAATAAGAGATAAATAAATTTAGCAAAAAATTCAACACTTAAAAATTTAAATAGAAAAAATAATAAAATATAAAATAGAATTAGTTGAAAATTATTTAAACAATATAAAAATTAAATCGTCGAAAATAATAAAATTAGTTAGCATTATATAAATTGTAAAGTTTATAGAATTAAATGGTTATTTAACTTATTAAATTTAAAGAATAAAAATGTTTAAATTAATAAAAATTAATATAACTCAAATTATTTAAATTATAAAATTTATAAAATTAAAATTAATAAAAATTAAATAAGAAATTAATTAAATGTATTGAATTAAAACAAATAAACAATTGCACACACTCATGCATGTGTACAAGACTAATTAAAAATTTCTCGCACTCTGATTGGATAGAGTGGCAGCAAATGCATGAAAAATCAGTATAAATACTGATCACAAATTCATTTAAACTAACTAACTAAAACTAGACTACTACTTTTTCGCTAACATCAAAATTTAGTGGTAAACAGTGAAGCTCTCAGTTTTCGATTTTATGCCCACGTGGAGTTGGTAATTTATGTTTTTTATTGTTGTAGTAATTTTACGAGATGATTTAATTTAATATGCAATAAAATTTCTAGTTAAATTTTCTTTTGTTATTTTCTTTTAATTGTTTAATTTCATTTAGTTGTAGGTATTAAATAATAATTTTTATTGTGTTCAATTTTTATACTAACTGATTACGAACGTTAGTACCGCTGAATTGAGATTCAGCATATCATGGTTTGAGGTACCTTCGGGATGCTCAGACTGGTGGGTATGCTGGTTTTTTCAATCGCGCAGCTGGATTGGGCCGGCATGTGGGGGCTTCCTCACGGGTCCTATCGCTGGAAGTACCGTGGTCAAATGTAGGTTAGGATTGAGAATACAGGCAGATCCCTGCTCAAATTTTTTTTTGAAGTATAACTTAAATATTGTGGGAAGCGTGGATTAACTGGAAATAAGGGCCAATCCCTGCTCAAATTTTTCAAAGGATAATTTAGATATTGTAGGAAGTGTAGAATAATAATTATTAGCTGGAAAATAAGGGCGGATCCCTGCGGAAAATTTTTGTAAGAGAGTAATAGGAAATATCCGTAATTGAGGACCACAAATGATCTAAAAACAGCATACATAGTGAATAATGACGTAAGACCTTCTATCGGCAGTCTAGAACCCGAAAAGAAAATACAATGGGGAGTAGTTTTAGCAATAGAGCTCACCTGCTCATTGTTTTTTCGCCTT
Organism: Schmidtea polychroa; assembly: GCA_959609185.1. Taxonomy (NCBI): domain Eukaryota; kingdom Metazoa; phylum Platyhelminthes; order Tricladida; family Dugesiidae; genus Schmidtea; species Schmidtea polychroa. The sequence continues at coordinate 40,901 of CAUHTR010001797.1, read as the reverse complement.
TGTGTACAGTACCAACATGGTCGTCGCCATGGGTACACAAATGGTTAAAGTACAATAGTCATAGAGGTGCTTAGGAAAGAGTCGAGTGAATATATATGATTACCCCTAGTGCATTTAAAAATTTAAATTGACACACCCCTAAGTAACCAACACTTTCATCGATTCATGAGTTACCTCTCGGAATTCTGGAGATGAGGGCCGCGATAGCCGTGACTAATTTGGTTTTCGAGTATGATGACGCTTGATCAACTTCTGAGTCAGTGTGGATTCCAACCCGAAGCTCATTAATCTCCTGTGCTTGTTCAAGGATCGTGATATTGAGATCGCGAATGATCCCATGATCCTTTACCCGAGACATTTTGATCGCTTCGAATTTCTGTTGTAATTTTCAAACATGTTTCGAAGGGAACAATATTGCTTCCAGCCTCCTACACTTTTGGACCAGAGATTCGGTTCTTTAGGCTTGATGAGCCGCTTCCAACGTTTACCGCACCACCTCGTGGTGTAACTTTCTATAAGATTTTACTTCCTTTCAAAAAATAAAAATATCATTATTATTCTTTTTCGAATCTATTCTGAATTTGCGATAATGATTCAAGGTTCTCGATTTTCCATAACCCGATCTTCGCTTTTTTCATCTACATAACCAGATTCCTTTTCTTACTAAATTACGATCGAAAAACAAAAACAAAGATTAATTCATATGGTTTAATATTATTATTGAGAACAAAATTTATAAAATATTATTTAATTTTAATAATATTTTATCGATTAGTTTAACAAAGTAGCAATTCTTAGTATTGTTTCTTTCTTCTCACTTGTTGCGGCAATTCCTATTTGAAGCTCCATTTTTCACAAGTTGAGGCTGGACTTTATTTTTATTTACATTTACTTCACGGAGAGCTACCCCCGCCCTTCCCAATTGTTTACTCAAAATTCTTTAATCTCCTGTGACATTAATTAGATGATCTCTGCACTGAAAACTAAATTTTAATTATATGTAATATCATCAAAGCATCAAAATCGGGATTGTTGTTCATCTTGTGCCTATATTTCGGAACCTCACAGTTGCATTGACCCATTCACATAAACATTCTAAACTTTATAAATCTATTGAATCAAATAAAATGTAAAGAGATATTGGCTTAGATACAAAAATGAGACTTTTACAAAATGATTTAAACTGGAACATAATTTTATAAATATTAGTAGAAATTAAAATTGATAATTTTCTTCAAATTTAATCTGTAAAACTTTGGCATTTGTTGGCAGGTCTTTTTTGTGATATTTATTTTGAGAATTGTGGTGAAAATTTCCTTCCACAAGTTATTGTTTTGTCGGTGCTGTCGGACTTGTTTTCTTTAGTATTATTGCTGTAAGTTTAAATACATTTTAGTGAATAATTCCTTCGAATATTCTTCTTGCTTTCTTGAATTTTGATTTTCTAAATGGTTCTCATTTTTTATCGTTGGTTTTGATAGTGTTGAATTTGATATTTTTCGTTGGCTTGAGTATTGGACTAGGTAGATATGAGCCCCATAAATCAGTATGAATTATCGCGCACATATACCCCAACCCTCCAACACCATCCTAAAAAAGTGTAATTAATGATTTTTTAGTGTATTTTTTTTATTAAGTGCAGAGTGCAATTTTCAATATATTTATGGTTATTCCTAATGTTAGACTTGATATTTCACCAAGATACCCTACACAAAAAAGATGTGTCCAATGAATAAACTTTAGAAAAATTTTATTTGTGATGTACCTTTCGTGTTTTCAAGAAATAATGTTTGGAACATTGAGAACCAGACATATTTTGCCGAGACATCCTTTATAAAGAGTTGCGTCACGATTCAACTAAGATGATTCCGAAATAAAATCCTGCAAAAGTTTCATGATACTCCTTGGAAATGAAAAAGTGTAAAACCAATCGATATTTTTATCATTTTTATCGCATTTATATAGGACAGATCATACTAGGATTAAGATATTTTAATCGGACTTTGAACTTTTAGTATTAGCGTTGGACGGAGAATATTAATATCTTTTCAAATGTTTAAAAATATTGCGCGAAATATGAATTTGTGTTTAAATAAACACATTTTCTTAATACATAGAACCTCTAATAATAAAGATAACAACACCAATGTTTCTGTTTTAGATGTAACTCATAACGGAGATCACGAATCCTTATTTAAAAACCAAATATTTCACGGGAAATATTTAATATATTTAATATATTTAATTATTTCTAATTAAATTTTCAAAACAATGAAACAGCTATTATAAACTATTAGAAATATTTATACAATTCGTTAATTAGAATATTTAATGTTTGTTTTCTTCTGTAAATAATGCATTCTTGACATTGACAGCATGAGTCTTTTAGTAATTAAGTTTGCTTTTAATATCCATACATCATAAATTTATGGTGAAAAATGAGGCGCTCTTAAGTTTTAAAATTAAGTAAAACAATGGCAATATTTGGTAAATAAAGACTAAATTAGGTAAATTAAGGGCTAAATTTTAAAATTAAGTACAAGATTTTAAATAAGTAAAAAGTTTAAATTAAAGTAAAAAATTGAAATAAGTAAATTACAGTAAGATATTTAAATTTATTGTCAAAAGGTTTTGAATAATAGTTTGCTTTTGAGAAATGAAAATTTTTATGAAATAATTTTTAAAGACAAATTTAAATACAAATTTTACTAATAATAATACAGTCATACCCCGGATAACGTCGGTCCACCATTATAGTCATACCCCACTGTAACGTTGCGTGGCTTCGCTGTAACGTTTTTTTTAATTCTCTTAATCTTTTAAATCTATTTAATTGCGAATTTTTTTCTTAATTATAATTGCTTCGTATAACGTTGTTTCGGTTAACATCGCGTTTTTCTGGAACCATTTAACAACGTTAACCGGGGTAAGACTGTAATATTTAATAATAATAATAATAATAATAATAATAATAATAATAATAATAATAATAATAATAATAATAATAATAATAATAATAATAATAATAATAATAGTAGTAGTAGTAATATTAATAATAATTCAACAACCATCTACCAAGTACCAACAACCAAGTACAAATAACCAAGTACTTACAACTAGATACCCACAATTAGATACCAAGTACTAATAACCACATACCTACATATAAAATAATAACAATTAAAGACTTAATATAATTTATTCATCAAGTATTTGCTTATAATAAGCTCTTCTTAATTCAGCAAGTAGAATATTTCATATATTCTTGTCAAAATCTAAAAGGTCAACCAGATACCAAATACTAACAAATATGTACTTACTATAGCTAGATACCAAACAACTATGTACTACCTAGATACTATTTACAATCAGATACCAACTATCAGCTGTTGTGTATTTTTAACTAGGTACTAACAAATAAGAACCAAATACTTACAACCAGGTACTAATAAGCAGATGCTTACAACCTGATACAATATATACTTACAACTAGATACCCACAACCAGGTAACTAGTACTAACAACCAAATACTAAGCACTATCATCCAAGTACTTACAAGTAGCTAATAACAGATTAGTGCCAATAACTAGGTACTAACAACTAGGTCCCAACAACAAGCAATCAACTAGGTACCAGATACCAAGTACTAACTAGGTCTCAAACAACTAGATACTAAACACTTACAACTAACTAAATATTCTTCTATGTATTTTTTCAAATGCTCTTTAAATAAATAAAAAAATTTTATTTGTATTAGAATTCAAAAATATTTTTAATTACAATCAGTAGAAAAACCTTTTCTATGTAAATTGTCTAAATTTAGCAAAAATGATGATTTTCGTCAAAAATGAATGAGAATAATTGTCAACTCAACCACTTTAAAACACCACGTGAAAATAAAATTAATTTAAATAAAATTACAATGAAAGACTGTAGAATTCTTATTTTTATTCACAAAAGATCTGTTTAACTTTCTTCTTTTAATTGATTACAAACTTCATTACTGACTTATTGCAAAGTCAAAATGAATTATTTGCATACTTATTCAATAAATAGTTATTGTAATTCGTTTTATTATATATAGTCTGAGTTTATCCGACAGAATTATTTGTCCCCCTGTGGGTATTGGTATTAAGGGTATTGGACACCCTCAATCCCCCAACCTACCCTTAACCCATCAACCTGATACAAAAACCAACTAACAATTAGATACCAACAAACAACTAGATACCAAGTACTTACAACTAGGTACTAATGACCAGATACTTACATCCAGTTAACAACTAGATACCAACAAACAACTAAATACCAACAATGTATTCTCACTAGCTATCAATAACCGAATATCAAGTATTTACAACAAGATCAATTAGGTAACATGTACTGACAACCAACAAAAAAATCCCATTGAGAAATTAACAAATATCAACCTACAACTAGATAACGGCAATCAGTTATAAACGCCGTACCAACTACCAAGTACAAGATACTGTTAGGTTTTTAATTGAAAGTCGGTTCTCTCTCTGACTCCTCTTGTTCTTTTTCAGCCAAATAACTCAAACCCAACACAATACTTTTTATTAAATCTTTATCACAATTATAATTTGTCACTATTTGCACCTTTCTCTCTAGATACTTTTCACTCGATAAGGTAGAAAAACCCAAAAACCTTTTCTGGTTCGAGACTCGTTTAAATTAATATGTTTCTCTTTCAAATTATTAATCGCCGGAGTGTGCTTCTTTGCTTTTCTATTCTCTCTTCGACCAAATGGTGGCTTGTTCACTTCTGAGCTCTCTTTTTATATTTTTCATAAGAGGCAAATTATCTAGAAAATTGCGCTAAATTATCCTAAATCAATATTTTTGGGTTTCTAATTTTTTTACCCTTGATTAGGCCTCAAAATATTCCAATTTTTATCTCACTTTACGGGTTTCACTGCGAATTGGGTTTCCAATGGGCTCGGGTTTTCCATTACAGATTGATTAACCCCAACAATACCAACAACTAGGTATCAGCAACCAGTAACTTACAAACACGTATTTAAAACCAGATACCTGCAACAAGATATCAATTAGTTACAATAAGGTATCATGTACCAACAACTAGATACTAACAACCAGATAGCTGCTATCAAGTACAAGATACCAAATACTAAGCACTATCAACCAAGTACTTACAACTAGATACAAATTACTTATAACCAACTAGCAACACATAAAATTAATAATAATTAAATACAAGTAGGTAGTTAGTGGCCCGCGGCAGCAATGACCCCCCCCCCCCCCCATAATTTTTTTGCTGCCACTCGCATTTTTTGCTTTCAGGGATTTTTGGTCCAAATTTTTTTTTATCACACTATAGTGAGGGGGTCTCGATGGTCCTGGGATTTTCAATACAAAAAATTTTTTTCAATACAAAAACGATGGTCCTGGGATTTTCAATACAAAAAATTTTTTTCAATACAAAAATCCGACTACCAATAAAAAAGCATGGAGTTTTCAGACTATAGTGAGGGGGTCTCGATGGTCCTGGGATTTTCAATACAAATAAAATTTTTTCAATAGAAAATCCGACTATCAATAAAAAAGCATGGTAATTTAAGGTCTCAGGATATTTTCAATACAAAAAGGTGGTCTACACTAAAAAAGAGTGGCAATTTAAGGTCTCAGGATATTTTCAATACAAAAAGGTGGTCTACACTAAAAAAGAGTGGCAATTTAAGGTCTCAGGATATTTTCAATACAAAAAGGCGATCCTCAATAAAAAAACATTGGTAATTTAAGGTCTTAGAATATTTTCAATACAAATTTGAATTACCACTAAAAAAAGCATGGATTTTTCTAGGTCAATTAAGGTGGGTCTCCTTGGTCCTGAGAATTTCAATAGAAAAAGGTGGTCTACACTAAAAAACGTGGTAAATTTTTAAAATAAAGTAAATAATGGGTCTAAAAATTTGAATAAAGTAAATTAAGGTCCAAATTTTTAAATTAAAGTAAATTATGGTTCTTAAAAATTAAATTACAGTAAATAATGGTCCAAATTTTTAAATAAAAGTAAATAATGGTCCAAATTTTTGAATTACAGTAAATTATGGGCTAAGATTTTTGAATTACAGTAAATTATGGTCCAAATATTTCAATTACATTAAATTATGGTCCTAAAAAATTAAATTAAGGTTCATATTTTTGAATTAAAGTAAATAATGGTTCTAAAAATTAAATTAAAGTAAATTATGGGCTCAAATAACTAAATTAAGGTCCTAAAAATTAAATTAAAGTAAATTATGGGTCAAATTTTTCAATTAAAGTAAATAATGGTTCTAAAAAATAAAATTAAAGTAAATTATGGTCTAAATAAGTAAATTAAGGTCCAAATTTTAAAATTAAAGTAAATTTAGGTTCTAAAAAATTAAATTAAAGTAAATAATGGTCCAAATTTTTCAATTAAAGTAAATTATAGTCAAAATTTTTGAATTACAGTAAATAATGGGTCTAAAAATTAAATTACAGTAAATTAAGGTCCAAATTTAAAAATTAAGTAATCAATGGTAAAAAAAAAAAATTTAAATTAAAGTTAAATTAAAGTAATAATTTTTAAATAAGTAAATTAAAATAATGTAATAAGTAAATCAAAGTAAGATTTTAAAATTTATTAACAAAAAGTTGAAATAATAGAAGGTGTTTGAGAATTGAAATTTTTTAATGAAAATTTTAATGAAATAATTTTTTAAGTTAATTTTTAATGGAAATTTTTATGAAATATTTTTTTAAGTAATTTTTAATGGAAATTTTTATGAAATATTTTTCAATGATAACTTTAGATGGAAATTTTTAATGAAATAATAATAATAATAATAATAATAATAATAATAATAATAATAATAATAATAATAATAATAATAATAATAATAATAATAATAGTAATAATATTAATAATATATCAACCAAATACATAAAAATGAACTAGACACATAAAACACAAACAAATGTAAAGTTATAAAATTTATTCATCCAATATTTGCTTGTAATAAGCTCTTCTTAATTCTGCTAGTAAAATATGAACAACTTCTTTCATCTTATATTCTTGACAGCATCTACATCTAAACGGACATGGTAATTTCATCGGATCCATACATACTTCACAATCGTCTATGCATTTAAATCGTGATTCTTGGACAGATTCGAAATGTCTTCGTATAAGTTCTTCTATATTGATCCCCGTTAATTGCTTGATTCTATAAGCTAATAGTTCCGGAGCACAATACGAAAGTCTGTTCTTTATATTCGGGAACAATTCTTCCATCTTTGTTAATATAGTCTGAAATATGTAAGCTTGCTTATCGTCATCCATTTTTGAATTTTTGTTATTGTAGATATTCAGTTAATTTAAACACAATTAATTAAATTAATTTAATTAACTTAATAAATATTCCAATATTTCTTCATTTGTTGTGATATTTATAGTTAATGATTTAATGAATTTCTGAATTTCTTGAATTTGATTAAATAATCAAATGTTTTAATCCCTAATATAACAACTTTCCCACTTGAAAAAACATTTACACATAGTGGGTTATACTTGAGAATACGTAAAGCTGGAAATATTTCAGGCTCGTAGTAACTATCGGTTTTCCTTGATAATGCATTTAAATCAATGCATGTACCCATATCTAACGTTAATGTAATTGATTGGATTTGTAAATCTTGAATTTGATATTTGAGATCGCCTTCCTGTAATGGTTTCTTACATCCCATTATCCTACATTTCCCGCTCTTGAAGAATAAAATTGGATATTTTCCACTTCTGTCCACAACATGTTGAGGTTTTCCTGATGGGAACTTCATTCCATTTACTACACATCTTCCTCTATAATTAATGTTGCTGATCATTCTAATTATTGTAATTATAAACAAATTAAATAAAATAATTTAATTAAAAAATGGAATTAAGAAATGACGCAGTATATCAAATTGTAGGACCTAGTGGAAGCGGGAAAACTTTATTTGTATGTAATTTATTACAATCAAACATGTTTAAATCTAAATTTAATAAAATATATTGGCATCGAGGTGCAGATGAATAACATGGATTAACTCAAAACAGTTTCTGTAAATTAAAAATGACAATAATTAAAGGATTTGATAAAAATTGGTCATCTAGATTACGCCAAGGTGATGTTATTATTATCGATGATCTGTACCAGGAAGCAAATAAAGAAAAAGATTTTAATAATTTATTTACAAAAATCAGTAGACATTGCAGAGTTACAGTTATTTTCATTACACAAAATCTTTTTCATCAAGGTGGAAGTCATAGAACACGTAATTTAAATGTCCAATATTTAATTATTTTCAAAAATCCTAGAGATCAAACAATAATAGATTTTCTTGCAAGACAAGCTTATCCAAATAATAGAAAATTTTTGATTGATTCATTCCAAGATGCGACAAAAATTCCTCATGGATATTTATTTTTTGATTTTACACAACAATGTCCAGATGATATGCGTATTAGAACTGATATTTTTAATATAAACGGTGTTACGATTTATAAACAAAACTAAAAACTAAATAAAATTAATCATGTCATTTAAAAAAGTAGTTGTTAAAAATCTTCCAAGTGTTTCGAATAAAATTATCAAGAAAACAAAACGTACAAAGAAAACAAAAAGTGGATCAAAAAGTACAAAAAGTACAAAAACTAAGAAACAAATCAAGAAGTGGATCAAATTATAAACAATCCGTCGCGTAAATTAATAATAATAATGAAATTTGAACGGAGTTTACCATATTTTAATGCTTTAATAAAGGCACCAAATTCGAAACGAATATCAATTTTACAGTCTTTTCCATCATTTGTTATTGATGATTTACTTGAAGTTATTATAAATGTTGTCCGTGGTAATGTAAATATAACTAAAGCTAAAAGATTAGTATTGCAAAGACATAAAAGATCACTTTTATCTCTAGTTGATACAAAAAATCGTCGTCTAATGAGAAAGATAATATATAAACAAAAAGGAGGGTTCTTGGGTGCACTAATTCCTATAGTCTTATCTGCAATTAGTGCAATCTCATCATTAAGTTCTTAATGGGTATCAAGAGTTCATTACCAAATAAAAATATTGTAGATTTTAATATTTTGACAACTTGTTGTAATAATGAAGGAAACGTATCACAAAACCAACACAAAAGTGGAAAAAGTGAAATCAAAAGTGAAAACAAAAGTGAAAAAAGTGAAAACAATAGAGAAAAAGTTAAAAACAATATGGACAAACCCAAAAGATCCAGATGGTTTTGGTGGCGTAGAAAAATTAACAAAACGAGTGAATAATTCAAAGAAAGAAACTCAGAAATGGTTATCTAATCAATTAGCATATAGTTTAAATAAACCAATGTTGAAACGATTTCCAACAAGACCATACAAAACAATTGGAAACAATGATGTATGGCAAATGGATTTGATGGAAATGATACCTTATTCAAAAATTAACAAGGGGTACAAATATATTCTGACTTGTATAGATGTTTTTAATAGATATGCTCGTGCTGTTCCTACAAAAACTAAATCTGCAAATGAAATGGCTGATGCGATAAAAGAAATGTTTGCAGATGTTAAACCTATTAATTTACAAACGGATTTAGGTAATTAAATTTAATTAATTAATTTTTAAATATATGATTTAGGTAAAGAATTTTATAACAGCAAAGTTAAAGAGGTTATCAAAGGAATAAACCACTACTCGGTATTTTCTCAGTTCAAAGCTGCTCATGTAGAACGATTTAATCGAACTTTAAGAGAACGTTTGAAAAAATATTTTGTATATCAAGGTAATAAAACTTGGATAAATGTTTTGCCAAAAATTATTTTCAGTTACAATCATTCACCACACAGAGGATTAAAAGGACAAACACCTGCTGATTTTACTAAAATCAACCAAAGTTAGAGAAAATCAATAAACCAAAATACAAGGTTGGTGATCATGTAAGAATTAGTAAAATCAATTCTTCACCATTCATCAAAAACTTTGATAATAATTGGAGTGATGAAGTATATCAAATTTTTAAAATCGATACAAAACAGAATCCTGTCATGTATGTGATAGTTGATCATGAAAACAAACCAATCACTGGTAAATTCTATGAACAAGAACTCCAAGTAATTCCTGCTCCTACAATATTTAGAATTCAAAAGATTTTAAAAACCAAAAAAGATGGTAAATATAAACAATACTATGTTAAATGGCATGGATATGAAACTCCATCTTGGATATCTGAAAATCAATTGATTAAATAAATATTATGAAAGATTTTTATATTATTTTACCTTCTAATAGTTGTCCTCTTATTTTCCCTGATAATGAAGCTAGTAAATTTAATGTCGAATTTCAAAATCCTATTTACTTGGATGGTGAATGGGAAGTAGCTCTCATGGACTTTACCTTTGTGTATAATACTTTTCCTTATTACAGTAATTCATTGATACAATATGAAAAAGTAAAGATGGATGAAGAAATTAAATATTTTAGAATAAATAATTCAAATCGAACCTTTGAAGTAATAAATCCTAAAAATACTCCTGAAGTTGACATGTTCATTGAAAGATATGAGAATTTGGTTGTTGTTTGTCCACATGTTCCATTTAAAATAACGTTTCCAGATTTTGAACATGCTAATAAATTTGGATTAAAATCAGTATCGGTTATTAGTGATAGTGATCATTTTCGAATTAAATTACCAAAATTTACAGAAGATAAAACAATTGATCAATTTGGTATAATTATAAGCGTTGTTGAAAAAACAAAATTTGAACATTATTTCGAAGATGAACTATACATCAATACTTTATCTGAAATACATGGTCAGTTAATGACAATTAATCCGTCTCCCTTTAAAGATTTAAAAATACAAAATAATGAATTGGTTAAAATAAGTCTTGCTGATAACATTTCATCAATATCCTTTGATAAAAATTTAACAAAAACGTTGGGATTAAAGAGACAAACATTTACAGAGAAAGAAATTATTGGAACAAAAATTCCAAAATTATTTAATCATCATCAACAAATGTTTATTTACTCAAATATTATCGAACCATTGACTGTTGGAGATGTAAGAGTTCCGTTATTGAAATCTATTTGGATAAAAAAATATGAACAAGGAGAAATTGTGCAATTAGAAATGAAGAATCCAATGTATCTACCAATTTCTAATTCTTCTATAAACAACATTGAAATCAATATACGAGATGATAGTGGAAAATTAATAAAATTTAGTAGAGATACAAAAACACACTTGACATTACATTTTCGTAAAATAAATGATTAAAAAAGATTTTTATGTGAATTTACCTTCTAATAGTTGTCCTCAGACTCATCCAAATAATGAAGCTGGTAAATTTAATGTTGAATTTCAAAATCCTATTTACTTGGATGGTGAATGGGAAGTAGCTCTCATGGACTTTACCTTTGTGTATAATTATTTTCCTTTTTACAACAATTCAAATGTCAAATATAGTAAAAGTGTATTACATACAAGTTATGAATACTTTTACTATAACCAAGAAAAAAATGAATATACAATCAGTCACGACTCTCCATTTTATTTAATATATATTGACGGAAATACATTGAACATTAATTGTAAATATTTACCTTTTAAAGTAGAATTCGATAGTATTAAAGAAGCACAAAAATTGGGATTTTCAGAAAAAGAAATAACTTTTAAACAAACCTTGAACCAAATCACTATTCCTCCAAATAATCGAAAAATAAAGTTTGATACAATTCGATTAACTATACAATATTATTACGATGTCGAGTTTACTGATACATTCGAAGAAAATATCATTACAGATCTTTCACAAATAAATGATCAACTATCACTCTTTTATCCTCGTCCATTTAAATCTGTTGATATTCAAAAAGGAAAAATTGTTAAAATTGTAATGGATGATGATGTCAGTAAAGTTCAATTTAGTAAATTTTTAGCTAATAGTTTAGGATTATTAGAAGAAGCATATACTGACAAACTTATTATAGGTTTTAAAGAACCTGAAGTATTACAACGCAATCAACAATTGATGATCTATACAAATATTATTGAACCAATTATTGTTGGTGATACATTGGTCCCTCTTTTGAAATGTATTTGGGTGGAAAAACATAAAAAAGATGATTTAGTACAAATAATTGAAAAGAATCCAATGTACTTACCTGTATCGTCTTCATATATAAACAATATAGAAATCAATATACGAGATGATAGTGGAAAATATATATTTGGAAAAGAAGATAAAACATACTTGACATTACATTTTCGTAAAATAAATGAGTAATCCTGACATAATACATTTTTATAGTAGTAACCAATCGGGTGGTGATTTACCATATTTTGTTGGTAAACAATATGGAACCGGTTGGTTGAAGACAATAGGTAGATTTGCACTCCCAATTCTTAGACGAATAGGAAATTTTGGTATGAAAACAGCTAATGACGTAATAAATAACAATGCAAATATCTTGCCTGCTTTAAAATCAAATGCAATTTCTGAAATTAAAGAATCATTACCAGCTGTGATGCAACATTTACCTGAAGTAATTAATAAAGTATCCGATGTATTTAAAAATGATAAAGAACAAAAAGGCGGAATACTTAAACGTCGAAAAATTATGAAGAAACATATAAACAAAAGAATGAAAGGATATGGTACCATCTTTGAAAAATGATTAGTGCTAAATCAGAATTATGTCTTTTTGATAGACCTTCTCCCCAAGCAGTGATTGAACATGGAGCATTTGAAGATATATACCCAAGGAATTCAATTACAGATGCTGGTTCTTCTTCGATTCAATTTTACATAAACGGATCGCAGACTGAATATTTAGATTTGAATGATACTTTGTTATATATTCAATTGAAAGTTGTTAATAATTTAGGTGAGAATTTAGGCGAATCAGAAGTAATTCCAAATAATTTCTTCTTCCAAACCCTTTTTAAAGATGTTGAATTAATTTTTAATTCAATCAAAGTTGAAGGATCAAATGATAGATTTGCTCACAAAGCATTAATTGAAACACTTATAAATTATGACGGAGATACTAAACGAACATCTTTAGGTGGAATGGGGTATACTAACAAAGACCTTACGAGAAAAACATGGATTGAAAAATCAAAATCCTTTTCTTTATGTTCCCCACTTCAATTTGATTTCTTTGATCAACCTAAATATTTACTACCAGGTGTTAGTGTTCAAATTAAATTAACAAGATCAAATCCAACACTTAGTTTAACTTGCGCGAAAATTGAACCGAAAATTTTATTATTAGACGCAAAATTAATGGTTAGAAGAGTCCGTGTTGAACCATCGGTTTTGGCAGGACATCAAATTGGTCTGTCTACAAAAAATGCGATTTATCCTTTAAGAAGCAAAGAAGTTGTTGATTTCTCATTACCTATTGGTTCTTCCTCTTTTTATAAAGAACAAATATTTGGAGATAGACGATTACCTAATTTTATTCTTGTTGCATTTCAATCTAGTAAAAGATTTAGTGGATCGTTTTCAGAATCATTTTCTATATTTGATCACTTTAATGTCAAGTCTATAACTTTAAGTAAAGGAAGTGATTATCGCGAAAAATATAGTCAAGATTTTGAGAATGATGATTATAGTACAAGTTATATGCAATCTATTATTAGAAATATGGGTTATCTAAATAAAAATATGAATTGCGGTATCACCATGTCTGATTTTAAGAGCAAGTATCCATTCTTTACATTCGTATTGGCACCAGATTTTGATCTTCACCAAAGTCAGTTACCACAAAGTGGAAATTTACGATTAGATATTAAATTCGCATCTTCACTTACTGAAGCTGTTTCTGTAATTGTATATGGAGTTTTTGAAAAGGAAATTCAAATTACATCTACTCGTACTGTTTTGGTATAATATAAACCAAATATAGAAATTCAATTAATCAAATATGAAGTAAGAATTAATTTAAATTATTTAATTATTATTAATTTAGTTCTATTCAGATACAAGTTATCGGAAGAAAATTACTAGGAAAAGAATTTCTAGGTGTTTTCCCGTTAGACAAAATACCTTATTTAGATGTCAACAAAGCAATAATTGTAAATACTCAATCCGCTAATCTGAATGGTGAACATTGGCTTGCAGTATACGTGAAACCAGACAAAATATATGCATTTGATCCAATGGGATTCTATTATCCGCCTATATTAATCAATAAATTACAATCAATGTCAATGCCAATTGAATACAATCGAATACGTTACCAAAATCCTATAACAAAAACATGTGGACAACATTGTTTGGCTTGGTTAAAGTCAATGAAATAAATTTTTATAATAAAAAGTTGTTTTAAATTATTCACAAAATTCACAATTAAAATAATTTATTCACAAAACAAAATATTATTCACAATTAAAATAATATTCTCAATTAATTGTTCGAGCTTATTTTTCAAAACATCATCCCAAGTAATTTGCTCGATCAACATTCTTATCATTCGAGTTATTTGTAATAAACCACCGATATCTTCTATATTTAAAATATTATCAACAATAAATTGTATATTTCCCAAATATACTAAATATTGATTACTATAATTCAACAAACATCTTTCCATTAATTTGTATTCATAACCTAAATAAATCGCTAATTTTTTTCTTGTTTCCCTTTTAGCATCTAAAAATAAGCCAATTTTGTCAAATAGCCGTGTCAATTGATTTGATATTAAATTTTGATGAACTAATGTAATATTAGTTAACAGGTCTTGTTCAAATCTTATATAGTCAATTTCTAATGGATCTAAAATCGTATCCTCATCAAATTCTTGGAATGGAATATCAACACCATCTTCAGTCACAGTTAAATCTCGTAAAAATACATCGGAAATAAAAGATGTATACAGAGCTTTTTTGCGGATATTGGTTATAAAATTATCTTTAAAGTATATTTGATCTTCAATAAATGAACCAATTATCCTTTCAATAAATTCTTCATTATTTTCATTAATTAGTAATTTTCTAATTAAATGATATATTTTTGTTAAATAATCTGATGCTGAATCAGTATTTTCAACAAGTATTTTAATTCCGAAAAAATTAGTATTCAAATAATCATTGAGCCCAATTATATATTTTTTAAAATTTGCAAAAGGAGAATTTCGATTACGTGCTCTGATACTATTTAATATATATTCCAAATCGATAGGTGTTTTTCTTATATATTTCATCAGTTTGCGGTTGATATTTCTAATACAGGATCTAAAACGAAGTTTATAAAATTCTTGTTTCAGATTAACTAATCTCCTATAATCTATAAATAATTCTTTCTTCTTTAATAAATCCAATTCAAGTTTGTCAAGCGGGCAATGAGTATAATTAATTAACCATTCTAAGAAACAATTAGTACAAAACGAATGGTTACAGCCAGTAGTTATAAACAATTCTATAGCGAATTCAGTGTAGCAAACAATGCATTCCATCTTTATTTTTCGATAAGCATATAACAAAAAACTTGATTAATAGAGTAAGTAAATGATTTTTTATAATTTATAAATAATATATTCGGTTAGATGTTTAAAGGGGTAGAAATAATTGGTGAGAGATCAGTTAAGATGGGATATTGTCGGTGATATTTAATGAGAGATCGGTTTAGATGGGAAAATAGTCGGTTGGGTTTATTGAGAGATGAGTTAAGATGTGAATATATGGTCTTTTAAGGGGATATAATCGGTTAGATTTAATGAGGGATCGAATAAGGTGGGAATATATGATTTTTTTAAGGGTTATGTTGGTAAAATATCAATGTTTTAAGGGAAATGTCAATTAGTCAGTTATGAATCAATAATAATTATATCGTTTTATTAGGTTGTGATTAATGCACAGTAAATTAATTTAGATTTATGGTTTAGAACAATGTTTTATTAAATTTTCTATTAATTATCCAGGGTTTTATTACGTAGTGTTAATGACCGATTTACTTGGTTTTGACAATGAAATCTTTACAGATAAATGGGATTGATATCAACTTTAAATTATTTTTATCTTTATTTAAGCGGAGAATGACAAAAGTTGAGAAATATGGACTTAAAACATTGACTAAATAAAATTGATCTTTATTGGAAGAAATTTATCGGGTGATTTTAATTAGTAATTAAATCGGTTGAATATCGGTAAAAATGATCATTTGAAGAATATAGAGATTTTATTGAATAAATAAATTAAATTTTTCAATGGGACCTAGTCAGTTATATTGTAGTAATATTTATTTAAAATTTCGAGTACTGTGATTTACATTTAGAACAAAAATTTAATTATAACTGGGTTTATCAATAGTGAAATATGTATGATAATAGGAATTAAAGATATAATTATAGTCATTTAAAGGGGATTTTAAGCAATCTTATTAGTCTGAAGTAAATATATAACCTTTTAAGGATATTTATCGATAAAATATTAATCTTTAAAGATAGAGTTATTTCAGGGAAATTTGATGCTTTTTAGATGATATTTGTAATAATATGAATTAAGGGTAGAAATATAGTCATTTAAGGGATTTTAAGGAATCTTATTAGTTTGAAGTGAATATATGATATTTAACAAGTACTTATCGATAAGATACCAATCTTTAAATATTGATATATTTAGGGGGAAATGATTCTTTTTGGATGATTTTATTGGAGAATTCACTTGGATATACCAATCACTGTCATTTAAATGAATTTACTGGTTTGTTGGACGTTATCATTAGTTTTCTAGTCTCTCTTGGAATTTAATGATAATTATTTTTATTGTAGATTGCTGACTTTGATAATGGTAATGAATTTATACTGATTTTTTGAATATTTTGAGCAATCAGTCAATCAATTTGAGTACATGTATTACTTTTACAAAAATAATTAAAATTAATTTTATTTCAATTAATTTATTCAATCTAAATCAATTATTTATTAGATCTTATTTCAAAATTTTTATTAATTTATTATCTTAGTTGATTCATATTAACTTGAATGATCAGTATTTTTTTTTAATTTACTGGATGATTAATGACTAGAATTCTTTCTTGTCCATTAATTACATTTTTATGATATTTATTTTGAAAATTTAAAATTTTTACAAAAATTTAATCAATTTTTTACCTAGTTATTGATGCCTTGAGTTCAATTAATTTTTCATCCAATATTTTCAGGCGAAGAGTATTTGCTTTTAAAGATCTATTTGTTAATACATAGTTGTTGGTTGTAAGTAGTTGGTACTTGGTAGTTGGTATCTGATTGACTTTTTAGATTTTGATAAGAAGATAGTGTATGTGATGAAGAATATTTTGTATTTAATTGCTATTATTTTTATGTGTTGTTAGTTGATTGTTGTTACTTGGTATCTAGTTGATAGTATTTTGCTGATAGTGCTTGGTAACTTGTTGTAAGTACTTGACTGATAGCGTTTGGTATCTTATAGTAAGTATCTAGTTGTAGGTTGATATTTGTTAATTTCTCGATGGGTTTTGATGGTGGTTGTTAGTTGATTGTAAGTGTTTAGTATTTAGTTGTTTGAGACCTGGTTGTTAGTACTTAGTAGCTAGTTAATGGGTAGGTGGTGGTTGAGTGTTACCAATATTGATATTTGTTAATTTCTCGACGGGTTTTGATGGTGGTTGTTAGTACATGGTTGTAAGTGTTTAGTATTTAGTTGTTTGAGACCTGGTTGTTAGTACTTAGTAGCTAGTTAATGGGTAGGTGGTGGTTGAGTGTTACCAATATCCCTACGACCAGTACCCTTACGAATAATACCTTTACGACTAATACCCTTACGACCTGTACCCTTACGACCTGCACCCTTACGACCAGTACCCTTAGGGGGTCAAAACATCCTGTCGGATAAACTCAGAGTATATATAATAAAACTGATCAACAATAAGTATTTATTGAATGCGATTTTACGTTGCAATAATAAGTTATCAATTAAAAGAAGAATGTTTTGTAAATTAGAATTCATTAGTCTTTCATTGTAATTTAAATTATTTTGAATTTCACGTAGTGTTTTAAAGTGATTAAGTTGTGGTTTTTTGATGAAAATCAACATTTTGAAAAGGTTTTCTATTGATTGTAATTAAACATATTTTTGAAGACAGATAAAAAATTAATTTAAAATGCATTTCATAAAATACAATGAAGAATATTTAGTAGGTTTTTGTAGGTATCTAGTTGTTTGAGAGTTAGTTAGTACATGGTATCATGTTGTAAGTATTTGAAACTTATTTCTTAGCACATAGTGAAAAATATTTAGTATCTGGTTGTAGGTATCTGGTTGTTGGCGGTTGTTAGTACTTGGTATCTGGTACCTAGTTGGTTGCTATCAGGTAACTAGTTGTTAGTAACTAGTTGTAGGTATCTGGTTGTTAGTAACTAGTTGTAAGTACTTGGTATCAGGTAACTGGTTGTTAGTAACTAGTTGTAGGTATCTGGTTGTAAATACATGTTGGTACTAAGTTGTTGGTTTGTTGTTGAATTATTATTAAAATTTGTCTTTGAAAAATATTTCATAAAAATTTCCATTAAAAATTTCCATTAAAAATTAGCATTGAAAAATATTTCATAAAAATCTCCATTAAAAATTAACTTAAAAAATTATTACATAAAAATTTCTATTAAAAATTACCATTGAAAAATATTTCATAAAAATTTTCATTAAAAAATTTCAATTCTCAAACACCTTCTATTATTTCAACTTTTTGTTAATAAATTTTAAAATCTTACTTTAATTTACTTATTACATTACTTTAATTTACTTATTTAAAAAATTATTACTTTAGTTTACTTATTTAACTTTAATTTAAATTTTTTTTTACCATTGATTACTTAATTTTTAAATTTGGACCTTAATTTACTTTAATTGAAAAATTTGGACCATTATTTACTTTAATTTAATTTTTTAGAACCTAAATTTACTTTAATTTTAAAATTTGGACCTTAATTTACTTATTTAGACCATAATTTACTTTAATTTTATTTTTTAGGACCATTATTTACTTTAATTGAAAAATTTGACCCATAATTTACTTTAATTTAATTTTTAGGACCTTAATTTAGTTATTTGAGCCCATAATTTACTTTAATTTAATTTTTAGAACCATTATTTACTTTAATTCAAAAATATGAACCTTAATTTAATTTTTTAGGACCATAATTTAATGTAATTGAAATATTTGGACCATAATTTACTGTAATTCAAAAATTAGGACCATTATTTACTTTTATTTAAAAATTTGGACCATTATTTACTTTAATTTAATTTTTAAGAACCATAATTTACTTTAATTTAAAAATTTGGACCTTAATTTACTTTATTCAAATTTTTAGACCCATTATTTACTTTATTTTAAAAATTTACCACGTTTTTTAGTGTAGACCACCTTTTTCTATTGAAATTCTCAGGACCAAGGAGACCCACCTTAATTGACCTAGAAAAATCCATGCTTTTTTTAGTGGTAATTCAAATTTGTATTGAAAATATTCTAAGACCTTAAATTACCAATGTTTTTTTATTGAGGATCGCCTTTTTGTATTGAAAATATCCTGAGACCTTAAATTGCCACTCTTTTTTAGTGTAGACCACCTTTTTGTATTGAAAATATCCTGAGACCTTAAATTGCCACTCTTTTTTAGTGTAGACCACCTTTTTGTATTGAAAATATCCTGAGACCTTAAATTACCATGCTTTTTTATTGATAGTCGGATTTTCTATTGAAAAAATTTTATTTGTATTGAAAATCCCAGGACCATCGAGACCCCCTCACTATAGTCTGAAAACTCCATGCTTTTTTATTGGTAGTCGGATTTTTGTATTGAAAAAAATTTTTTGTATTGAAAATCCCAGGACCATCGTTTTTGTATTGAAAAAAATTTTTTGTATTGAAAATCCCAGGACCATCGAGACCCCCTCACTATAGTGTGATAAAAAAAAATTTGGACCAAAAATCCCTGAAAGCAAAAAATGCGAGTGGCAGCAAAAAAATTATGGGGGGGGGGGGGGGGGGTCATTGCTGCCGCGGGCCACTAACTACCTACTAATACAAAATAAAGTTTATTCTTCAACACATACAACATCTTCTTGTCAACATCTACAACTAAACTCTATCAACCGAATACTAAAAACCAGCTGCCAAGTACTTACTACCAAATACCAACAACTATGTACTAACAAATACATCTTTAAAAGAAAATCCTCTTCACTTGAACGAAGATCATTGGATGAAAAATTAAAAAGATTTCAAACTGAACTCAAGATTTTCCAATAACTAGGTAAAAATTGATTAAATCATTGTAAAAATAACATGAAAAATTATTCAAAACATACTAAATAAATATCATAAAAATGTAGTTACATGACAAGAAAGAATTTTAAATTCTAGTCATTAATAATCCAGTAAATATTTATCTTAAATACTGATCATTCAAGTTAATAATTAATTGAAATAAAATAATTTTATTGATTTTTTAAAAGTAATTTATCACATGTATACTCAAATTGATTGACTGATTGCTCAAATTATTCAGAAAATTTAGTATAAATTCATTATCAAATTCAATTATCAAAGTCGTCAATCTACACTAAAATATCTAAATAATTATCATTAAATTCCATGGAAGACTGATATAAGCCCACTAACATCGAATAAATTCATTTAAATGATAATATTCTACTATTTTTTATATCCAAGCGAATTTTCCACTAAAATAATATAAAAAGCATCAAATTTCCCTAAATATCTATCAATATTTAAAGATTGGTATTTTAACAATAAGTACTCGTAAGAGATAATATATTCCTCTCATAATATCAGACTAATAAGATTCCTTAAAATCCCTTTAAATGACTATAATTTTAACTTTCTTTGATCTTAATTCCTATTCTTTAAAACATCTAAAACTAATTTGGTCATTAACCCTAAATCATTAATTATATCTATTGATAAAACCAGTTATAATTAAAAGTAATTAAATTGTAAAAATAATTGTAAAAATTGAATAAATTGTAAATCGCTAAATCACAAACATACACTCGTATCTTGAATTTTTATTAATAAAGGTAAAAAAAATCAGTTAATGAAATTATATGATATCGCCAATCAAACATTCTTTTCACGATATATTTCGACAGTTTTCCTGTCATCATCAGGTGGGATATTATAACTATATAAATTAAGGATTTTAAACAATATTTTTAATTTTATTAATTATATTAAAAAATCTTTATTTAATAAAAACATTTAATTATTTTTAAAAATTATAGTTAAATTAATATATTATTTTTAAAATTTTAGCATTCAGAATTTAATTTCATAATTTAAAAAATTTCATTAATTATTTAATTTAACACAACAATCAATACATACAATATAAAGAAAATTATTTAAAAACATTTAAAATACGAGTATTCACTGCATTCTGCACATTAATTTTTGGATTCAATGACTTTATCAACAACGCCTCACAAATCACACGTTCCTAATAATTATCGAAATTTTTTAATAAAATTTTAAAATCAGACATATTTATTTTAATCTTACAACCCTTATTGTGCTCTCTAATATGGGTCAAAGCCTTCAAAAGCAGAATATTAAAGATTTTACTGTATTAAAAAATTTAGCTAAAAAAGACATTAATATATGCAAGTTTGACAATTGGTAATTCTCGACAACGATGTATATGTGAATGAAGAGTTGTTTAAATCTATTCCCCAGTGATGTCTCAACCAGCAAAAATGTATGGGCTTCCAAAAATCCATAAAGATGGCGTGCCTACGAGACCTGTTTTATCTATGATTGGCACTGCCCAGTATAAAATACACAAATTTTTGGATGGGTTATTGGAACCATTAATACGATCAGAATTTGAATGTAAAGATAGTTTTGAATTTGTTTCCTGCATTGCACAATATGATAGACAAAGTTTGGATGAAATTATGGTTTCGTTTGATGTTTGTAGTCTCTTTACTAATGTACCATTGGTTGAAACAATTGAATTATGTTGTTTGTTATGGAATGAAAACATTTCTGAACATCATATTTTTGATGGAAGAGCATTTCGTGAACTTCTTGTATTTGCTACTTCAAAAATCAATTTTATTTTCAATAATGAATGGTATCAACAAATAGATGGATTTGCAATGGGTTCTCCTTTAGGACCAACGATGGCTTCAATTTTTTTAGCAAGCTTAGAAAAGAAAATTACATCTTTCCAATGTATGAAACCCACTGTTTATAAACGGTATGTGAATGATATTTTTCTTATATTTAAAAATCAGCGGCATGTTGATCCGTTTTTGCATTATATGAATAATCTATATAAAAACACTGTATTCACATGTGAAACGGAGAAAAAATCATCACACTGCTTTCTTGGATCTCTTAATACAACGCAAAGAGAAACACTATGAGATAGAGATTTATAAAAAACTAACTAATACTGGTCTCTATACTTCACCCGACAGCACTTTTCATACCCGTCACGCTAAATTTTATGATGCTTTTCAAGAATTAATTTTCAAAGAGAACGAAAACTAGTATATATGTCTATAATTGTTTAAAGATTCAATGTGTATCTAAATATTTTCTCTTTAATATGGCGAATAGAACGCTCTATAATTGCTATGGAATTTAAATGTGTATAATCTGTATATTATTAAATAAATATATTAACCAGATTTTATTAATTTTAATAAAAAAAGTTTGATTAATAAGTGCATGATTTACAAAGACATGACTAATAAATACATCAAAAGCTATCTTTTTTAATTTCACTTTAGAGATGGTTTTTAATGAAAAATAATCGTTTTATTAATTTTTCTCAAAATTTTATTTTTGGAATTTTTAAAAATTTGAAACTTGAATATGTTTTCTAATTACAATACATTGAATAATAATAAATCGCCTCTTTCATTCGATATATAGATATAATATTAAAACTACAAAAATATTAGGTTTTTAAAATTTATTATTTTTGTTTAAAATGTTTTTAATTTATCTGATATTTCGAAATATATGGAATTTATTTTAGATCAATATTTTACATCAATTTTCAAAGTTTTCTCTATTATTTGCTTACCCGTGATTAAAATACTTACCCAAATTGCACTTATTACGTCATTCTTATTATTTATTGTTTTTTATAATTATTTCACCAATTATTTTTTCTGACTTCATCACACGCCAGTTAAGATGTGTATTTCCAACATCCTTCAGAATCTTAGTCAGGTTAACCGATAAAAGCGTACAGCTTAAATCCAAATTTTATCAACAATTCATTAATTTATAAAAATAATCATTAATTTCTAATAAATGAAAAAATAAATAATTTATCAATAATGGAAGAGTACAATAAATAATATTAATCGATAACAATAAACACGATTAAAGTAATCAATAAAAAAATTAATAATTGTATTTAATTAATATAGTATAGCTCGATAATAATAAATAATCAATATAAATAATAGATCAATAAAATAATTATTAATTATCAAAATTTGTAGCAACCAATCAAAATAAGACAAAGAAAAATCAAATAATTTATTCCATGTCAATTGCTATTAAGTGTGTTTGTTTGTAAAATACATCAATATATAAAATATACATCATAATAGTAATAATAATAATAATAATAATAATAATAATATTGATTATAGCATTGTGAAATTGTACAATCGATAAAATGGCAAAATATTACAAAATATTACAAAAACCGATTAAGGCAAAATATTCAGAGTAAAAATATTTGGATTCTTTCCACGCGCTACTTTTTAGAACGATTCAATCTTTTTGTGGCAATTTCCTCTTCCAGCGGTTCCGCTTTTGCATTGCGACTCCTTTTGTTAGCATGCGGTGATTTGTTGCGTTTTTGCTGGCGCGTCGTGATAATCGATTTGAATGCTGCACTGCCGGAGCCCTGAAAATATGCCATTATTATCAATCAGCTGTGAAACATTTTCAATGACATCGAAACCGAACAGAATCAACCAATCAACGAACAAGAATAAAACATATCGATATTAACCAGCACATCTTCTCCTCCACATTCCATATACAGCATTGGCAATATCTTATGTCGTCACTCGAGTCATTCAAGATGTGAATCAACTCTCTGACCTGCTGTATTGCCTCATAGAGTCGATTAATGATTGTCTGTAACACAGATCGATAATCAATAAACACAGATCCCCACCTGGTCCCACCAGATTTCTACATTAACATAACTCACTTTTTCTATAAAGCTTCATCAACTAATTCTAACGTTTCAACGATTTAAATTTAATCGACAACATGATATTTTAATTTCAATATTATAAATAAATCGACTTTTCAATTTATCGAATCATAATAAAATGAAATAGATTTTATAATTATATATTTAATACTTCCTCTGTCCAAAAATGACAGTCCAGTTTGACTTTAAATCGTAATTTCTTTGCAACCACTCAAAATTACTTAAAACAGATTGTATAATATTATTCAGTATCATCGAAAATAGATTGATATTAACTTTTAGCCATAGATTTTCAATGAAACAAATTTTATTTTTTTTAAACAACATTTTGACGCCAGTTTTGTGTTATTCTGTACTGCTTTTAAACACGATAAATGGTTGGAACTAAACCTAATGGAAATTTAACTCATACAAAACGAAGAGCTATATTTGATATGCTATTATCTTTAAGCAACAATGGTTTTCTAGCTAAGGGAACACTAAAAACAGTTGCCTTAAAAATGGAATGCAGTGTTCGAACTGTGAAAAGAATATGGGATCGTGGTGTAAAATCACAAAAAGCACTTGGATATTCTGATGTCAGCTGCAATATAAAAAGAAAAAGTGGAAGGAAGCCGAAAAGATCAGCTATCGAAGTTTTGGAAAAGATTAAGGAAACGCCATTACGACAAAGGAACACATTAAGATGTCGAGCATCTGCAGTTAATGCACCTAAGTCTAGTTTACACAGGATGCTTAAAAATGGAGAAATAAAAAGAGAATCTAACACAATAAAACCTTTGCTTACTGATTTGAACAAAAAAGGAAGAGTTAAGTTTTGTTTATCGTTTGTTGAAGTTAATCTAGATCCTATTGGACTTTACTGATATGAATGATTTGATTCATTAAGACGAAAAGTGGTTTTATATGAGCAAGATTAAAAATAAATATTATTTGGCTCCTGATGAAAACGGACTAGTAAGAGTGAATGGTTTAGTGGGAAAATAGGTATTTGGCCATTTGTTGAAAGTGTTCCAGCAAAAAGAAATTCTATTAATAGAGTAAAAGGAACAATGGAACTAAAACCTCAAAATGTAACTGAAGACCTTTACAAAGAGTTTATCTTAAAGAAGGTAATTCCTGCTATTAAAGAAAAGTGGCCAGCAGCACAAAAAAATATGCAAATAAGGATGCAGCAAGATAATGCAAGACCTTACATTAATTGTAGTGATGAAAGCATTGTATTGGAAGGCTCAGTGGATGGATGGGATATTATAATAACTTCACAGCCACTTAACAGTCCTAATCTAGGATTTTTTAATGCAATCCAAACTCAAAAGGCTCCAACTTCAGTTAAAGAACTAGTAACGGCTACAACGGATGCTTATAAAGCTCTTAGCATTGACAAAATAGACAATACTTTTTTTATAACACTTCAAAAAGTTTTGGAGTTAATTATGGAGAATCAATTCATATAAATTGCCTCATTTAAGCAAAAGCAAACAAAAAAATGAAGGAAGTTTCGATACTGATGTATATAACACTGCAATTTCTTTTATGCGTAACAGTGATACTTAAAATGCAGTTTTGTTATTTGTTCAATCAATAAAATAAAATTATTTAATGTGTTTTTACTGTAAAAGGTTTTACAAAACCGTTCAATTTTTTATATTCTCTATTGACAATCATTTTGGGAAAAGGGCTAAAATTCAATTGGACTATCATTTTTGGACAGAGGGAGCATTTATTTAATTTTATAAGAACTTTCAATTTTAATCGACAACTGGATATTTTTATTGCAAAGTTATCTGAAAATAGAAGTTTCTCTATCGAATGAATGAATTTATCCAATCTTTAATTATTTTCTTTAAAAACTTTAACTTATTGATTTCATTTTTTCAAATACAGTCAATAAATAAATTTATAATTAATTATTTATAATAAATAAATCAATAAATAATAATAATTAAAAATAATATAATAAGAAATAGTAATGAAATATTAACAAATCAATAAATTAAAATACATTAAATAGGAAATTCAAAATTCACCTCTTTATTGTTCAAAGATTTCGAGGGGGATTTGATATTTACATGATCTGTATTTGATGATGTCCGTTTCAAAATGGGCTCAGTTTTTGTTTTGATCGGTGTATTATGAGTGGATCTGACTCTCGATCTATCTGAGATTCGGGAATTGATATCGACCTCAAAATCAGGATGTTGAACGGGTTTCGGGCGTCGTTTAGTCGTCAATATAGCATCACCACACAAATCAGATGATATATGTTTATTGGAAGGTGATTTCTGCTGCTCATCGAAGTTCTAGCGACGGTTCTCTTTCTTCGATTTTGATTCGATCTTCAGTCAAGATAGAGTTGTGATCAGTCAAAGATTTAGAATCGTTATGGAAAGACGAGAAATTTGGTTTACATTCCAACACATCGGTGAATGATTCCAAGATTTGTCGAGACTGAATTCCGAATCTGTTAGCGATAATCGGTTTCTTGAGACCGGAAACATTTCCGGTATAAGCGCTTGTTGAACTAAGGAGAGGTTGGGATAACCTAGATTACAGTGGGCCATTAATCGATTATTCTAATATCGCTGTTAGGTGATCTCACTCGCGCAATTTGTCCTCAATGACTTGTTCACAGTTAATATTGGATGTAATTATACGGTTTCTATGGTGCTTCCTTCGGTGTTTAATCGCTGGACATCGTACTTTACCGCAAGCGCACTGAACTGGATATTGACAGATTTCAAAAGGCAGATCGAACGGAATAGTCAACTCGACTCCCTGACAGATCTCAGTGGTTGTCCGGATAACGATATAGAGTGATCCTCCGACAATTGTATGCTCCAGCTGCAATGATAAAGATAGAAAGGAATAATTTGAAATTCTGGGAAATGTTTCATAAATCAGATATATTGATTAACACAATTGCCAGTATTCACAGCAAATCATTCATAGAATGGCTAATTCAATCATTTATTAACTTTGTAAATAGCAAAATGCAAATCGGGCAATGTTTGAATGATTTTTTGTGGAATCAGACGAAATGACAAAAAAATCCGATCAATTGCCAAAATTTGGAATTTCTAATAAAATGAATCCCAAAACTGATAAATTTTAGAGGATAAATTGAAATAATAAATTTTTAGAGTTTACAAGTGAAATTATCAAAGGAAATCTATTTAAAAGAAAAATGATAAAAGATGTCAATAAATTCAATATTCAATAAAAATGAAATAATTATTAATAAATCAATTATTCGATCAATAATTGAAAGATGTCAATAAGATGTCAATGATGTCAACATTATAAAAGTGGATGAAAAGAATGTGAATTTATATGTACAAAATTTTTTTTGGTCTGGTGTCTAAGGTTTTTCAACTAATTCATAGCAATTTGGCAAAGTTGAATCCAAGAATGACACCAAGTTTTCTGTATCAGGTCATGTTTTTCTGCTAACTCGATTTTAAAGAAATTATTAGAAAGTCATAAATCAGACATATCAAAAAGTAACAGAAACTGATATTTTTCAGCATCATTATTACAAATTCATGGATTGAACTTGAGTTTCTTGGAACTCCTTGAAAAATTAGCAGCAGAGACGTCTCTTTTCAAGGTCCAGCAGTATTCTGCCATCATTACTGCACCTCAACGCCCCTGATACCTTGTCTCCATCTCTTTCAAGTATTGATGGAACCTCTGCCCCTGTTCGTCATTCACTGATCCAAGATTCTCAGGAAACCAACTCAAATTCGATTATTCGATCAATAATTGAAAGATGTCAATAAATTCAATATTCAATAAAAATGAAATAATTATTAATAAATTCGATTATTCGATCAATAATTGAAAGATGTCAATAAATTCAATATTCAATAAAAATGAAATAATTATTAATAAATTCGATTATTCGATCAATAATTGAAAGATGTCAATAAATTCAATATTCAATAAAAATGAAATAATTATTAATAAATTCGATTATTCGATCAATAATTGAAAGATGTCAATAAAATCAATATTCAATAATATAAAAAATGCACGAAAAAAATCAGTTATTTGATAATTAATTAAAATATGTAGTCAATAAATGTAATAAATCGATAATTAAAATGGGTCAATAAATTCAATATTCAAAAATTTCAGCTGTTCGGGAAACAATGATGGAATTTAATAAAAATATCCAATAAATAAATAATTAAAAAGTCAATAACTTCACTTTTCAATAGAATTGAAATATATTACTAATAAATCAATTAAAATTGGTTCTGATATAAGAAATGAAAACAAAATATCCAAAAATCAATAAATTGGTATATATTATCAGGAAATAAAAATAAATGGATCAATATTATTAATAAACCAATAGAAAATCACCTTCACATTTGGATCACATGACCGCCTGAGGTATCGAGCAATGTTCCCATAGACAGTTGTGTCCACGACCAATCCATGATCCCCGAATCCGTGATATAGGAACACAAATGGCTTGTATCTGAAATGTGGGAAGATGATTATTGAATATCACTGATCAACAGCAGTAATGATAACAACTAACTCAGAGGCAGGGCTAGCATATTTCAGGTATTCCTCCATCAGCATCATGCGACCAATCATAGCCGCCACAATGCTGCAGCTTTGCAGCCTCACTGATGCCTCCAGTCCCATTGTGCACCCGTCAAACAGAACTA
Source organism: Schmidtea polychroa (assembly GCA_959609185.1). Classification (NCBI taxonomy): domain Eukaryota; kingdom Metazoa; phylum Platyhelminthes; order Tricladida; family Dugesiidae; genus Schmidtea; species Schmidtea polychroa. The sequence goes on along the minus strand of CAUHTR010001797.1, from coordinate 11,922 downwards.
TCCGGCACCGAGGATTTCTATCCAGGAATTCAGTCCCTTGTTCCAGGCCTTCCACATTCGCATTGGCCAATAATGTTTGCTTCTCTTCCTCGCTTTCCTTCATTTCCTCAATCTTGGCTAACAAGTGCGCCAGTATAAAGGCTTTTGGTGGCTTCTTTGTAATCCTTTTTGAATGGTGGATTTCTTCTGTTTATAATGGCCAACCGCTCTGTATACTCCTCCACCACTGGCGAACATTCTGCCCCCTCCGCTAATTTCCCTATCAACTCTTCTGAATATTCCTGACTTGCTAAAGACAAATCCGGCTTTAGATCTACATCATGTGCAAATTCAGGGCCTAATTCCTTCATGCTCTTCATGGTGTCAGACAATTGATTACTGCCCGTTGGTTTTCCCCCCTCCAGCGTTACTGATACCTGCTCCATCTCTCCTTGGCTCCCTAATACATCTCCTCCTGCTCCCTCCTCCTCGTCTTCCACCTCTACTAATGCCTTCATGGCACATGGGATACTCACTGCTGCATCTGGCTCTATACATTCAACAGTAAATATCAACAAAACCATCATAAGGAGAACAAATCTACCTCCGTATACTTTCAGGTCTTGTTTCCTTTTATTGACACGAGTTATGTTAGAATTATTGTTTTTTGAATTTAGCATCGCATTTTCATTAGATGAGCACTCGTTCTAGCACCAAGGAAATATAATCAATAATGATAATAATACTTGGTTCATAAACCGCAAAAAATAACGGAAACATATTAATTCCTAGATTTTCTCACAAACATTTAAGAAACATGCATATTTATATTTTATCATTCATTAACATTTCTTTGTTATTGATTAAATAATAATAAAAATAGCGTTATACACTGAAATTCTATTTAGAAAAAAATCGGGGTAATTTCGTATGAAGACAATTACAAAGTGAAATTAATTTACGGATAACTATATACCTATACTGAGATAGAGATTAATTACGATAATTGAATATATATGATAATACATTTTATATTTAATTATCATATAATAGAAATGTTGTTATTTTTATTAATTAATAATAAATTAATTATAATAAATATATAAAATTAATATATTTCTTAGCCAATAATAAAAAATAACAGTAAATAAAAAATAATAATAAAATATAATAATAATAAAAATAATCATAATAAAAATAAATTAATAATAATAATAAATAAATAATAAAATTAAATGGTGACCCGTCAAAAACGACCTCTGTCAAAAGGGCCCCCGCCAAGAGAGCCGCGTAAACACTGAGTATATAAAACCCACTGTTTCCGGAAGTTTCACACCCCATCAACAACTATACACTTATCCCCACTCGCTCTGGAAAGCCTATTACGCGGTCCTATTAGCGGGGGCCCTTTTGACAGGGGTACCAAAATAAACAATAATATTAAAAATAATGAATAATAAAAATAATAAAAAAAATAAATAATAAAAATAAACAATAAAAATAAATGATAAAAATAAATAATAATAATGATAGTGATTGTAAATACTTATAAATAATAATAAACAATAAAAATAAATAAATAATAATAATAATAATAATAATAATAATAATAATAATAATAATAATAATAATAATAAATAATAATTATTATTATTATTATTATAATAAATAATAATAATAGTAAAAATAATAAATAATAAAAATAATAATAAATAAATAATAAACAATAAACATAAATGATAAAAATAAATAATAATAATGATAATGATTGTAAATACTTATAAATAATAATAAACAATCCCAATGGGAATGTGATTACAATATTAATATCAATATAATGTTTCAAATAATTTCCAATGATGAGCAAGTTGTGGAATGAATTTATAATGAATTAATAATACAGAAAAAAGTACGTCAGTCTTCGGTCAGTTGCACATAAGAAAATAAATGGTCGGAAAACGTCAAATTTACTGTTGAATACTGTTTATTTCAACGTATTGATTTTGTAAATTTATTGATTATTATATAAATATATTGATTATATATGGACTTATTGACTAGTGATATATTGAATATATGGATATATTGATTATATATGCATATATTGATTATATATGGACATATTGACTAGTGATATATTGAATTTTTGGATATATCGATATGGATATATCGATACGCGAAAATGTCAGAATTGTACTTGAAGCAAAAAATAAATACTCAATTCAATCCACCTCTAAACCCAAGTTATATGTAATAGTTGATTTATGAATGATTATTATTCGATTTAATCTATCTATCTAGAAATGCAGATGTAATTTACGCATTATTTGTGCGCATAAAAAGCATATATTGATTATCAACCAACCAATCAATATATCGATTGTACCAATAAGGGACAATTTCTCTATTCAACTAGTCAATGAAGGTTATGACCAGTATAAATGGACAACATCGCCCCCCTGTCCTCCTCGCAGCCCCATTGTATCTCTCCCTAAGTGAGGAAATAAAACAATTCATTACCTTTGATTCTTTCATTTTCGTTAGGAAATCTTTATTCTTTCTATCTTCACTTTTAATTTTGCACCTTTGGGGAATTTTATTTTCATTTAATTGATTGTTGAGGTGCCAATTTTTTCTGGAGTTTTGAATGGCTTTCGCTCTAGGAATATCGACTTTATATCACTGCATTTCTGGCAACGATGCTTGAGGAAGTTTTGCACTTGTCTCGGATTCAAATACATGCAATCGAGATGTTGCTTGACACTGATAACCAGCGGTGAGAGTTAATAATATATAAATATATATATATATATAAAATAAAATTTGAGAAACAAGTGATAGCTAGTTACGTACTGTAGAGAAAGATAACTCTAAACAGCAATAACATTTCGATAAAGTCCTACACAGAGACAGATATCACAACAAGAATATTTAAAACATCAATTCAAATTAGAAAAGACCTGGAGATAATTATTTCTTTCTTTATTATTTATTTATTGCTTTCTTATCATCTATTTATTGTTATATTTATTATTAATTATTTATTATTAATTATATTATTTGATTTTATTGGTTTATCTATTAATTATTGATTTCTTATAATCTATTTCTTATTATTAATTATGGCCTTCTGATAATCTATTTATAGTTATTTATTATTAATTATATTATTTAATTTTATTCCTCTTTTATCTATTAATTATTGATTTCTTATAATCTATTTATTATTATTTATTATTAATTATTGCTTTCTGATAATATATGTATTGTTATTTATTATTAATTATATTATTTAATTTTATTCCTCTTTTATTTATTAATTATTGATTTCTTATAATCTATTTATTATTAATTATTGCTTTCTGATAATATATGTATTGTTATTTATTATTAATTATATTATTTAATTTTATTCCTCTTTTATTTATTAATTATTGCTTTCTTATCATCAATTTATTGTTATTTATTATTAATTATGTATTTATTATTAATTATATTATTACTTTTATTTATTAATTATTGATTTCATATAATCTATTTATTGTTATTTATTATTAACTATTTATTTATTATATTATTTAATTTAAATTATTTTTTTATTTATGAATTAATGCTTTCTTATCATCTATTTATTGTTATTTGTTATTAATTATATTATTTAGTTTTATTACTTTTTTAATTATTAATTTTTGCTTCCTTATTATTTAATTATTTTTTTATTACTTTTTATCATTTATTTATTGTTATTTATTAACAATTTATTTATAAATTTATATTTATTTTTTGTTAATAATTTAATATTTATAATTATTACTCATTTATTATTTAATTATAATAATTAATTGTATAAATAAAAAAAATTAATCAATTATATTAAAATTTTGATAAATTTGTAATATTTTCCAGATAAATATAAAATTATATTTCCAGTTGAAACAAAGAAAAAAAGGAATTTAAAATGTTAAATGAACATCTGTATCAGAAAATACCTGAAAATACAATTATTTCATTCTTTATTAATTATTATTAATTATATTACTATTTTATTTATTAATTATTGCTTTCATATAATCTATTTATTGTTATTTATTATTAATTATATTATTTAATTTTATTACTTTTATATTTATTAATTAATGCTTTCTTATTAAATAATTATTATTATTTATTTGTTATTTTTTTATTTATTATTATTGATTATTTATTTTTTTATTACTTTATTTCATTTTCTTACCATTTACTTATTATTTATTTATTTATTATTAATTCATATTTTTTATTATTAATTTATTTATTTTTACTTATTTTTATTACTTTTTTATCATTTATTTATTCATTGTTATTTATTATTATTTATTAATGATTTATTTTAATTGCTTATTTATATTTATTTTTTGTTAATAATTTAATATTTATAATTATTACTTATTTATTATTTATAAATTCATTATAATTTAATTAAATTAATTTATTGTATAAAAAATTTAATAAATTATATTTCCAGTTGTAATAAAACAAAAAAGACCAATAATAGAATTATAAAAAATTGCACCATGGAAAATTTAGAGAAAAATTGCGGAATTCGAATAAATACACATAGGAAGCACGCCTAGAAACTTGAACCTAAGAGTTAATGAAACATCTGGATCCTAATGGCAAATCTGTATCGATATACAAGCATTTACATCAATATCAACCAAGAAAGGAGGAGAAAAGATTTCAACCACATACGACATTCAAAAGCTTTCAGTAATTTAAAATTTTACATTTAATAAATTAAAATCAATGAAATAGTGAAGTAATAATAATAATAATAATATTGAACTAACCCACAAACCTCGCATTTCACCATCCGCTTGTCATCATAACTGTATTCACATATACAGTCAATCACTGTTTCACTTGTCATACTGCAGTCGCGTTTCTCTGAGCCAGATGATTTCTGTGAATGAGCATATTGCTCGTACTGGCGCCGGGCCCGATTCAGATAGCGCTACCAACGAAAGGGTTAATATATATCAGCAGTAACAATTACCTCAACGGATTCGTGCCGACTGCCCAATGATCGCAGGTAGATAAGGAACTCCGGGTTGACCTTGGTGTCGTCCGACGATTCGCTGCTGCAATCGCTATATTCGGACGCTGAAACGCATAATTTTTCAGGCACCTCCACCACCTAGCATCGATACAAACGAGCTGTTAATGATTGGTTATGTAATGGTAACGCTACTGCCGGTACTATATCGGGCTGGCAGGTGGACGCTCTATCTCACGGGTTCTCACTTAGTGAGCAGTGCATAGAAACGGTTCCCAATTAGTTAGTAATGAAATGAAACTTTGATTACAACCCCTATTTACGTGTAATCATCATTGCTTTAGGCATAATTGCGACTATTGGACACGTGGATGAAGGAACAAAGGCGGAAATCACAAGTTGTCTCAGGTAATGAGTGAAACGGAATGCAATAACTGACCGTTAATTTCATCGATAACCCGTAACCCAAATGGTTCACATTGGTAGTGGAAACCCGCAAAAAGCCATTCTCATTGGATACTTTTCATTTAATAATTGATTCTGCAACCGAAAGTATCTGTGCAATCAATTATCCAATGAAATCAGAGAATCCAATAAGAACAGCATAGCAACATCAAGGTCAAACAAGCGAGCATAGACGTACAAATCAGTATCAGCATTGTTTTACACAGGATTAAAGCACACACACAATGAAACAGATTAGTCAATCAAATCGCTTGTTTGCATTGGATTATTTATATGGTTAGGCAGTTAATTTCGAAATCACCGCCAAATGGAAACGATCAATCAAAATAATTTAAAATTTAGTTTCTAATATCCATGGAAACGCTTTACTTCACACCAAATATTCAATGAAATCACAATTTGAATCATGAAATAATTAATATCCGAACCCATCGGACACCTTGGAAACGAATTACCCGTTTTACACACCCTGGGAACAGAATAACTTCGATTTTACTAAACCCCAAATTTATCAAATTATTTACAAAATTATTATTAAAACTTTTATAATCATTAAAAAAGATTTAATTAAAATAAATTAATCAATAATTAACCTTGATTTCTGGCTCCACATAAACAGGGTAATCATTCTCATCCAAATACTGCTTTCTAGGAGTGCAATTCAGTGATGGGTCAGGAGAATCTGTAGAAAATTGAGTATCTGACGTTAAATTTCATTCTAGTACATTTACAATCATCAAAAACCTACTCGAAACAGGCTGACCAGATGAGTCTAATTCAGAAGTTGGTTCAGATTTTGCTTTGGAAAATAAATCATTGATTAGTTTCTTCGGTTTAGAAACCGGATCCATGAGATGAGGAGCCATTACTGGCGGAGTTAACCCAGTCGGCATTCCGTAATTGTGATCCTATTTGTTTAATTATTAAATGGAATAATTCATGTAATTCATTTCAGCTTTTAACATCATTAATTTATAATATAATAAATACTATGTTATAAATTAATTATATCATTTCATTTAAACTTGAAACTTTAGAATTTAAATTTATATTTAAAACTTTAAGTGAAAATTTTCAAAATTTTACTTATAATTGCCAAAGAAACTAAAATATTATATATATAAAACATTACATTATATGGTAAACCAAATGAGCATATTGTCGATCCATAAGAAACAGCGTCGTCTGGAAAATAATCATAAGGCAAGCCTTTGTACTCATTGGGAGTGTCAAAGCACGCTGATAACTTATACATTTGTCCAACCAACTCCATTATGTTGTACTCTAAAATATAATCAAAGTATCTGAAATTTAATGAACCAAATAATTTATTTCAAATAATTTATGATAGATAAAATAGTTGATACACTTAAATTTTGATTAAAGTAGAAAATTAATACAAAATTATAAAATATACATTTGAAAATTATATTTATTATTTATTCAGGAATACAATTTGTGCGTTTTCAGACGATTTAAATAAACAATTTAAAAGCATTATTATAAATCATTTATTTATTTAAAGAAATACAATGCAGATATTAATTGAAATTTTTCTTTTTCATCTATGTTTTTTGCTGATTAAATGGAATTATAAATATCTTAAGAAATCTTTCGTAAATTTTAGTAAAAAATTAATTTTAATTACAAATTTATGAATTTTTCCAATATGATAGTATAAGATTTATTTATAAAATAAAAGGTCATTTTGAAGAAATTTAGATTAAATAGGAATTGCGATTTTGTTATTTTATTTAAAGTGAAATGCGATTTTTAAATAAATTTTAAATTTAAATGTTAAAATGTGTAGGATAATTAATGTGAAGAGATTTAATTAGATAATAATGACGAATAAAAATATTTGCAACTTCACTGAGTAGGAAAAACTAACCGTAGAAACATAGTTTTTAAAACTCTCAATATCTCACCATTACATTCTGTCGAAATTTAAATTTAAAATTGATTTTTTTGATTTGGCTGAGATTGCCTCCTTTTTACATTTTCAGTACCCTCATCATTAGTGCGTCATTTTCTCTTGATTTGTTTTTTGTAATTTGTTTTCACAATATTATCTGTTTTGTTTATTTAATAACCAATTCCCTTATTATTCTCCTTTATTCCAGAATTGTGTTTTTAGTTACTTGTATACGTTGTATCTTAATTGTCAGTTCAAACCACACTCTTCTCTTTGTACATTTGTAATTCGTTGTCTTATTACGATTGGAGGTTGATATTTTCCCGTTTTGACTAGTGAATTCTTTTCTTTACATGTATTTGATTGTTTTGTTATTTTGCATTTCTTCGAGTTCCACTTCATTATTCACATTCAAGCAATTATTTGCAAAGTGTTCCGTTTCTTTACACCCACAACACATTTTTGCAAGACGACATTTTTTTACTGTGTGCCCATTCTTCTGGCAATTTCAACACGTTTCGTTTAGAAAACAATAAATTTCATTGTGTACTTGACGTTTCTTTTCTCACAATTTCTTGTTACTATTTTCGTTTTCACAATTTCTGCTCCAATTTCTCGTCTTCCTCTTTTGTCTCTGTTTCTAGATAAAGCGATAAATCGCAACGGCTAAACATCCATTTAACAGAGCATAGATCAGGTTACAATGTAATGGTCTAATATATTATGTCCAATTGTCACTGTTTGCCCAAGATTCAAAATAATTAACCCAGAAAAATTTGAGTAAAAGTGCAAAATATGCAACTGATGTAACTGCAGCTGATATTTCAATGATTGGCCAATTTGGTATTGGTTTCTATTCGTCCCATGTTGTGACAAATAAATCACAAGCTATATCAAAAAGTAATGATGACGACATTTATGGTCCTTAAGGCCCTTTGTTAGAAGACCTTTTTCACCAGTTTCAATGATTTTCATTGTCAATTTTTAGGTGTTTAAACCTCGACCTATTACTGTCAAATTGAACTATTTGTAGATTAAAATTCAATTTTATTTGGGTCCATAATTTATTTATGAATATTTTTCATCATGATCCATTTATTGTAGATAAATTTAAAAGAAAAGCTGATGCATATTGAAATAAAATTAAAAGTGCTACGGGCACTAAGATGTGGTTATAGACATTGTCAATTTTCTCATAAATAACATCAACACAGGTTTTATTGTTAAAAGACGTCGAATTTTGGCTGCAAACCTTTTCCTTCGTTTTACAGCAACTCTGTGCAATTTGAAATTCGTCTTTTCCCAAATTTTGATAATAGTTTGTAATATTTGTTCCACCACAGCATTCATTCTAAAATTTTTAAAAAAATAAAATTATTATGACTGTAAATCAATTGTTTGCTCATTTAACACATATTTATGGTACTCAAAAATCACAATTTGACCAATAAATGCAATGAAAACAAATAAAACAATAACAGATCAAAGGTAAACAAGAAATGAGAGATTTTAATAACATAAAAAGAAAATTCAAATATATTTTGTTCTATCTAAATTAATTTGCCATAAAAAATCGTATTTAAATATTACTATAAAAAATTGATTTGATGTTTCTTCTTCTCTATACAGGAATACCTCATATATTACCGTTAATCAGTTCTACCAACTAGATGCACTATTTGAAACTGTTTCAATCAAGAGCTACATACAAAAAACGAATAATTAGTTCTGTGAGGTGTTTTCAGCTGAGAGTTAAATATTTCAATGATTTATCAAAATAATTTTAAATTGTAAATAATTGACTATTAAAATAACTTTTAAATAATTTTTAAATTGGATTTTTTAAGTTGAAATTTTTGAATTAAAAATAAAATAGATTTTCAAAAAAGAAGTTTTATTAATGAAAGATTTTTAAATAAATATATTTTAAATATTGAAATTTTGATAAATGGTTTTGAAAATATTTTATTCAACGCTGAAAATTTTTTAAAATTATACAATATGTCATAGAATATATATTTGGAATTATGTCTTTAACTTTTGAACCGGATTTAAAAAATAATTTAGAAGATGTGTTAGCATAAAGAAGCTATTTCCAAATGATTATCATATAGGAGATGATGTTGAAACATTCATTAAAGAATGCGATAGATATTTTAAAATGATACAAATGCCTACTTCAAGACAAGAAGTGATGATCGAATTACAGATCGACAAACATATCAGAGAGATATATACAGGAGTTGACAAAAATATCAAATGTTATAAGGAAAGATTGCGAAAGCCATTCGTCAAAAAACAAGTTTGGCAGAGTATTTACAATCTGCTATCTCTTATAGACAGACGAGTGAAGAGCCCGATAAATATTTTACTATCATAGACGAGTTAGCCGATAAAATATTAGGCATGCAGTTAAACAAAGAAAGTTTAACTGAATGTCTGCTGATACACTGTGCAGCTGAGAAGACTTTGAAACGAGAATTTTGTCTAAGTGATACTAAAGGAACAAAGGAAGTGAAGAAAAAAATCAAGAAGTTACATGACTCTCGTTTAGTTGCAGAAGAGATCTACGCAGTGAGAGAAAGAAGACCAGAACAGAATTTAACAAGAAATTACAGCGACGCGGTTACAAATCAAGCAAGAAATATTGTATCGCCAAGATATAATAGCGAGCCGAGAGAGTATTGAGAAGAAAGACCGGACAGAAATAAGGATGGATGTTGGATATGTCACAAGGTAGGACACTTGAATAGCGATTACATAACAAAGAAGGCAGTTACATGTTTTACATGTGGAAGACAAGGACATGTAATACGTCAGTGTCCGCAGATGCAGAGAAAGATAGTCGAATGTTATGCGTGTGGTACCCCGGGACACGTGAGAAGAGATTATCAAAAAATAAGGTGTACGAGGTGTAGCTTGAGAGGTCATAAAGAGGCAGATTGTTACACAAATTCGGAGAGAATGAGATATCGGAGAATCAATGAGAATTTTAAGAGACAACAAGAACGATAAGAAGTAGAGAATGGTTATCAAGGAACGAGAAAGGAAACAAGACAAGCAGACAAGAGATACGTAGCATTCATAGACGAATCAAGTGATGAAAGAATAGAAGATAAATACAGATAATACCCAAATATCAACGCCCGATAGAAGAGGAAATAGTCAAGGCAGTGTATTAAACAGTGATGCTGACTTCCAAATTATTAATTATAATAATAAAAGTAAAATATCATGTATTATAGAAATAGATGTGAAAGATACACAGGTAACGGAAGAGGGAAATAATGTAATAAGGAAAGTGAACAGATTCATAAAAAAGGATTTTGCAGAAGGAGAAAGAGAAAAAATACAAATACTCACCTTAAATCAATGGAAAACGATATTATTAGTTATGATAAAATGCAAGGCCGACCAGAAGATGGAATGCTTGCTCGATACAGGAGCTACAGTAAATGTCATGAGTTGGAGCAATTTTGAGAAACTTAAAGATGTAGAACTAACAACTTAGACTGATACATAGAGATGTGCAAATAATAGCGTTTTAGAAATGATATAAAGCAATATTAGAAATAGGAATAAATGGCAGGAAAAGAAGGGTAAAGTTTACGATAGTATGATATATGACTCCAGAGGTAATTGGTGGTAATGAGTAGCAAAAACAATTTGGTATACAATTAAAATGGCCAGTAGAAGAGGTCGAGAAAACGAAGCAAGAGCACATATGCAGTATCGAAGCCAAATTTGGAAAGACAATAACGGAGATGGAACGATTTCAAAGAGCAAAGAATACTTTAAAGATAAAAAACTCGATACTACTGAACATTGTAAAAAAGAATCAAAATTTTTTTATGGCTGATAAATGGTACATTGGCTGCACAAATCTGTTGAAGCATAATATAGAAACTCAAGGAAAACCGATAAATATTAAACCTTGGAGAAAACCAGTCAACTTGGAAGGTAAAATAGATGAAGCGATAAAAACTTATGGGAAAACAATAATATCAAAAAGTGTAATTCGCCATGGAACACTCCATTAATATGCGCCTGGAAGAAAGAAAAGCAAGATATCAGATTATGCCTTGATTTCAGGCAATTAAACCTAGTAACAGAGAGACAGGCGTTCCCTATGCCGAATATAGCAAAGATGTTAGATAAATAGGGTGGAGCAAAGTATTTCAGTTCGATAGATCTTGGAAATGCATATTATCAAGTAGAACTAGAAGATGAATCAAAGCTAAAAACGGCGTTTTCAACCAAATCAGGGCAATACTGTTTTAAGAGAATGCCGTTTGGAATAGCAGCAGCACCATGTACGTTTCAGGAACTGATGGGAAAAGTATTAATGTTACGAGATATGCAGTAGTATACCTAGACGATATTTTGATATTTACAGAAACGATTAATCATCACTACGAAGTTTTAAATGAAGTGCTGGACAAAAATGTAAAGGCGGGTCTTAGGATAAATCCTAAAAAGTGCCATATCCGTAAAGAGGAAGTCAAATTTTGAGGTCACATAATCAACA